>JBAMIH010000098.1:0-72500 GCA_038501795.1 Pseudopleuronectes americanus | reverse complement strand
TTGTGTTGTTTGTTTTGTTGTGTTTGTTGTGTTTTGTTTTGTTGTTTGTTGTTTTTTGTTTGTTTGTTGTTGTTTTGTTTGTTGTTTTTGTGTTTTGTTGTTGTTTTTGTTTTTTGTGTTTGTTGTTTTTGTTTTTGTTGTTGTTTTGTGTTTTGTTTTTTGTGTTTGTTTGTTTTGTTTGTTTGTTGTTTTTTGTTTTGTTTTTGTTGTTTGTTTGTTGTTTTGTTGTTTGTTTGTTGTTGTTTTGTGTTTTGTTGTGTTGTGTTTGTTTTTTGTTTGTTGTTTGTTTTGTTTTGTTGTTTGTTTTTGTTTGTTTGTTTTTGTGTTTGTTTTGTGTTGTTTTGTTTGTTGTTTTGTTTGTTGTTTTTGTTTGTTTTGTTGTTTTTGTTGTTTTTGTTTTTGTGTTTGTTTTGTTTTTGTTGTGTTTTTGTTTGTGTTGTTTTGTTTGTTTTTTGTTGTGTTTTGTTGTTTGTGTTTGTTTGTTGTTTTGTTTTTGTGTTGTTTGTGTTTGTTTTTTTGTTTGTTGTTGTTTTTGTTTGTTGTTTTTGTGTTGTTTTTGTTTTTGTTGTTTTGTTTTGTTTGTTGTTTTTGTGTTTGTTTGTTTTGTTGTTTTTTTGTGTTTGTTTGTTTTTGTTTGTTTTTGTGTTTTTTGTTTTGTTTTGTTTTTGTTTGTTGTTTTGTTGTTGTTTGTTTTTGTTGTTTTGTGTTTGTTGTTTTTTTGTTGTTTGTTGTGTTGTTTTGTTGTTTTGTTTTGTTTTGTTGTTTTGTTGTTTGTTGTTTTTGTTTTGTTGTTGTTTGTTTTTGTTTTTTGTTGTTTGTTTTTGTTTGTTTTGTTGTGTTTTTGTTTGTTGTTTGTTTTTGTTGTTTTTGTTTGTTTGTTGTTTTTTGTTTGTTGTTGTTTGTTTTTGTTGTTGTTTGTGTTTGTTTTGTTTGTTGTTTGTTGTTTTGTGTGTTTTTGTTGTTTTGTTTTTTGTTGTTTGTTTGTTTTTGTTGTTTTTTGTTTGTGTTTTTTTGTTGTTGTTTGTTTGTTGTTTTGTTTGTTGTGTTTGTTGTTTGTTTTTTGTTGTTTGTTTGTTTGTGTTGTTTTGTTTTGTTTTGTTGTTTTTTGTTTTTTTGTTGTTGTTTTTGTTTGTTTTGTTTTTTGTTGTTGTTGTGTTTGTGTTGTTTGTTTTTGTTGTTTGTTTTGTTTTTGTTGTGTGTGTTGTTTTTGTGTTTGTTTTGTTGTTTGTTGTTTTGTTTTGTTGTGTTTTGTTGTGTTTTTGTTTTGTTTTTGTTTGTTGTTTGTTTTGTTTGTGTTTTGTGTTTGTTGTTTTTGTGTTTTGTTGTTGTTTTGTTGTTTGTTGTTTTTTGTTGTGTTTGTTTTGTGTTTGTTTTTTGTTTTTGTTTGTTGTTTTGTTTTGTGTTGTTGTTTTGTTTGTTGTTTGTTTTGTTTTGTTTTGTTGTTTGTTGTTTGTTTTGTGTTTGTTGTTGTTTGTGTTTTGTTTGTTTTTGTTTGTTTGTTGTTTTGTGTTTTGTTTTGTTGTGTTTTTGTTTTTGTTGTTTTGTTTTTTTGTTGTTTTTGTTTGTGTTTTTTGTTGTTTGTTGTTTTTGTTTGTTGTTGTTTTTTGTTTGTTTTTGTTTGTTGTTTTTGTTTGTTTGTTGTTTGTGTTTTGTTTTTGTGTTGTTTTTGTGTGTTTTTTTGTTTTTTTGTTGTTTTGTGTTTGTTTTGTGTTGTTTTGTTTTGTTTGTTTGTTTTTGTGTTTTGTTGTGTTTGTTTTTGTTGTTTTGTTTGTTGTTTTTGTTTTGTGTTTGTTTTTTGTGTTTTTGTTTGTTGTTGTGTTGTTTGTTTTGTTTGTGTTTTTGTTGTTTTGTTGTTTGTTTGTTTTTTTTGTTTGTTTTGTGTTTTGTTGTGTTTTTTTGTTTTGTTTTTGTGTGTTTGTTTTGTTGTTGTGTTTGTTTTGTTTGTTTTTGTTTGTTTTGTTTTTTGTTGTTTGTTTTGTTTTGTTGTTTTTGTGTTTGTGTTGTTGTTTGTTGTTGTGTTTTGTTGTTTGTTTTTGTTTGTTTGTTTGTGTTTGTGTTTTGTTTTGTGTTTTTTTGTTTGTTTTTGTTTGTGTTGTTTTTGTGTTGTTTGTTTTTGTTGTTGTGTTTGTTGTTGTTGTTTTGTTTTTGTGTTTTGTTGTTTTGTTTGTTTTGTTGTGTTGTTTTTTTGTTTGTTTGTGTGTTTTTGTTTGTGTTTGTTTGTTTTGTTGTTGTTGTTTTTTGTTTGTTGTTGTTTTGTTTGTTTGTTTTGTTTGTTTTTGTGTTGTTTGTTTTTGTGTGTTTTGTTGTTGTTTTGTTTGTTTGTTTTGTTGTGTTGTGTTTTTTGTTTGTTTTGTTTGTTTTGTTTGTTTTGTTTTGTTGTGTTTGTTGTTTTTGTGTTTGTTTTGTGTTGTTTGTTTTTGTTTTTGTTGTGTTTTGTTTGTTTTTGTTTGTGTTGTTTTGTTTGTTGTTTTTGTTTTGTGTTTGTTGTTTTGTTTGTGTTTTTGTTTTTGTTTGTTTGTTTGTTGTTTTGTTTGTTTTTTTGTGTTGTTTTGTTGTTTTGTTTGTGTTGTTTGTTTGTTGTGTTTTGTTGTTGTTTGTTTGTTTGTTGTTTGTGTTTTTGTTGTTGTTTGTGTTGTTTTGTTTTTTTGTTTTTGTTTGTTTTGTTTTGTTGTGTTTTGTTTGTTTGTTTGTTGTTTTGTTTTGTTGTGTTTTGTTTGTTGTTTGTGTTTTTTTGTTGTTTGTGTTTGTTTTGTTTTGTTGTTTTGTTGTTTTGTTGTGTTTTGTTTGTGTTGTTTTTGTTTTGTTTTGTTGTTTGTTTTGTTTGTTTTGTGTTGTTTGTTTGTTGTTTGTGTTTTTTTGTTGTTTGTTTTGTGTTTGTTTTTGTTGTTGTTTGTTGTTTTGTTGTTGTTTGTTGTTTGTTTTGTGTTGTTTTTGTTGTTTGTTGTTTGTTGTTTTGTGTTTTGTTGTTTGTTTTGTTTTGTTTGTTGTTTTTGTTTGTGTTGTTTTGTTGTTTGTTGTGTTTTTGTTTTGTTGTTGTTTTTGTTGTTTTTGTTGTTTTGTGTGATGTGATTTGGTTTTTGTTGTGTGTTGTTTTGTATTTGTGTGTTGTTGTTTTGTGTGTTGTTTAGTTGTCTGTTCGTTGTTTTTTTGTTTTTATTATTTTACAAAATATATAAATATCATATATTTAATATATAATATAATAATTTTATCAATATTAAATTATAAATAAATAAATTATTATATAAATTAAAAATTAATAATATAATAAAAATTATAAAAATATAAAAATATAAATAATAAAAAAATAAAATATAAAATAATCATATAATACATGGTTTTACTTAAGATATTTTCAGACTCATGTTGTATCCCCCCCTCTCCGCGACTCATGTTCTTAGCTTGTTTTTTGTATGTGTTCTCATATGGTAATAACACTCTTAATGTGTGTGTGTTTATTCTTATTTTGTTATGGGAATTTGGTTTATTTCTTATTCATTTTTAAACTTAATATAGTATATAATACATGTATGCGTTCTCCGCTCGCAATAACATAATTTATCCTTACGTACTGTTAGACTTTGTTATTATTTTATTTTTTTTCTGTGACACCTCCCTCCAGATGTGTTCTCTATATTATAATATTATACTAAAATATCAATAAAATCATCAGCTCTCATTGATTTTTTGTATTGAGACATATAGTGTGTTTTTATTTGCTGCGTTTGTTACTCCTGTTTGTTGTGTAAAATTCATAACTCATAGAACTGTGTGTGTGTTACATAAAAATTTACATATAGAGAGTGTGTGTGTGTGTAGTGATCATTTGAGTTACTAATGAGTGGATTGAGCCTCTCTGTGTTTGTAGATAATATAAACACCCCCGTATCAAAGTGATATGTGTTTAGAATAGGGGGCTCCTTATAATATATTGTTTACATGGTTGGTTGGGGTTTTTGTTTGTATGGAGTGGGTTGGTCGTTTGGGTTCTTCGACTCAGAGAGAGTGTGGCTTTTTGGTGTGATAGATAGATTGTATATAAGAATGTAGAGAGGGGTGTCGTGTAGAGATCTGTAGAGAAATGTGTGTGTTGGAATACACGCATTGATTTGTGTCTCAGTTTGTGTGGGAGAGAGACCAGTTTGATGTGTGTGTTGTGTGGAGAGTGTGTATTGTCGTTCTCTCGCTCTCTCGCAGTTAGGTTTTGTGGATGTGTATGTATCGATAGTGTGTTTGAAGTGCTCTCACTACTCGCAGTTAGATGTTAGTATGCTCGCTCATCGCTCTCTCCCGCTCAATCGCTCGGTGACTCTAAATTTCTCGGAGATTTGGTATGGAAGTTGTTGGAGGAGAAGAGATTTGGGGGGTGTCTCTCAGAGTGGAAAGTTGTGTGTTTGTTTACTCGTGTGGGGCGTGGTTTCCTCTCGCTCTAAAGAGAGAGAACAATATTGTCATTAAAATATTGTGGGAGTGAGTTGTTTTTTTTGTTTTGGTTGTGGAGGAGAGATGTTGGGTGTGTTGAAGAGTGGGTGGGGGATTGGGGGGGTTTGGCGCTCACTGTGTGTCTCGCGTGTGTGTGTGAGGTGTGTGTGGTAGGTTATAGTTTGTTTTGGTGAGCGGGTATTTGTGATTAGTTTTTTTGTGTTGTGTGTTCTAATGTTTGGCTTATAAGTAGTAACTCGCCAGAGAGAGAGAGCTCGCGTGAGGTGGGGGGTTGTTGGGTTGTATTGTTTTGTGTTGTGTTGTTGTATATTTTGTAATTTTGAATTGTTGTAGAGACAGCACACTTGGTGCTCTCGCGCGCTTTTGTGCTTGTTTCATTATGTTGCTCCGATGTCGTTTGTTTTTTTGTTGTGTTTGTGGTTGTTTGTGTTGTGGTGTTGTTTGTTGTGTGTGTTGTGTTGTGTTATTGTTGTTGTTGGAGTGTTGTGTTTTGTTTGTTTGTTTGGGTGTTTGTTTTTGTTGTTGTTGTTTGTGTTTGTTGTGTTTTGTTTGTGTGTTTTTGTTTTTTGTGTATTTTTTGATGTTTGTTGTTGTGTTTGATTTTTGTTGTGTGTTTATTGTATTTTGTGTTTTGGTTGTTATTTTTGTGTGTTTTTTTGTTGTGTTTGTTTGTTGTTTTGTTGTTTTTTTGTGTTTTGTTGTTGTTTTGTTGTTTGTGTTTGTTTGTTGTTTTGTTTTTGTTGTTTGTTGTTTTGTTGTTGTGTTTGTTTTGTTGTTGTTTTTGTTGTTTGTTTGTGTTGTTTGTTTGTTTTGTTGTTTGTTTGTTGTTTGTTTTTTGTGTTTTGTTTGTTTTGTTGTTGTTTTTTGTTTGTTTTGTTGTTTTGTTTTTGTTTTGTGTTTTGTTTGTGTTGTTTTGTTTGTTGTTTTTTGTTGTTTTTGTTTGTTTGTTGTGTTGTTTTGTGTTTTTTTGTTGTTTTTGTTTTTTGTTTTTGTTGTTTGTTTTTGTTTGTTTTTTGTTTTGTTTTGTGTTTTTTTTGTTGTTTGTTTTTGTTTGTTGTTTTTGTTTTTGTTTTGTGTTTTTTGTGTTTTGTTTTTTTGTGTTTTGTTGTTGTTTGTGTTGTGTTTGTTGTTGTTTGTTGTGTTGTTTTTTTGTTTTTGTTGTTGTTTTGTTTGTTGTGTTTTTGTTTGTTTGTTTTGTGTTTGTTTGTTGTTTTGTTGTTTGTTTTTTGTGTTTGTTTTGTTGTTGTGTTTTGTTTGTTGTGTTTTGTTTGTTTGTTTTTTGTTTGTTTTTTGTTGTTTTTTGTTTTTGTGTTTGTGTTTGTTTTGTTTGTTGTTTTTGTTGTTTGTTTTGTTTGTTGTGTTTGTTGTTTTGTGTGTTGTTTGTTGTGTTTTTGTTTGTTTTGTGTTTTTGTTGTTTTTGTTTGTTTGTGTGTTTTTTGTTTGTTGTTTGTTTTTGTTGTTTTGTGTTGTTTTGTTTTTGTTGTTTGTTTGTTTTTGTTGTTTGTGTTTGTGTTTTTTGTTTTTGTGTTTTGTTGTTTGTTTGTTTTGTTGTTTTGTTGTTTGTTTTTGTTGTTTTTGTTGTTTGTTGTGTTGTTTTGTTTTTGTTTGTTTTGTTTGTTGTTTTTGTTTGTGTTGTTTTTGTGTTTTTGTGTTTGTTGTTTGTGTTTTGTTTGTTTTGTTTGTTTGTTTTTGTTTGTTGTGTGTTTGTGTTGTTTTTGTTTTGTGTTTGTTTGTTTTGTTGTTTGTTGTGTTTTGTGTTTTGTTTTGTGTTTTTGTTTGTTGTTTTTGTTGTTGTGTTTTGTTTGTTTGTTGTTTGTTTTGTGTTTGTTTGTTGTTTGTTGTTTTTTTGTTGTTGTTTTTGTTTTTTGTTTGTTGTTGTTGTGTTTTGTTTTGTTTTGTTGTTTGTTTTGTTTTTTGTTGTTTGTTGTTTTGTTGTTTGTTGTTTGTTTTGTTGTTTTGTTTTGTGTTGTGTTGTTGTTTTTGTGTTGTTTTGTTTGTTTGTTTTTTGTTTGTTTGTTGTTGTTGTGTTTGTTTTGTTGTTTGTTTTGTTTGTGTTTGTGTTTTGTTGTTTTTGTTTGTTGTTTTGTGTTTTTGTTGTTTGTTTGTGTTTTTGTTGTTTGTTGTTTTTTGTTTGTTTTTGTGTTGTTTGTTTTTGTTGTGTTGTTTGTGTTTTTTGTTGTTGTTTTTGTTTGTTTGTTTGTTTTGTTTTGTTGTTGTTTGTGTTTTTTGTTTGTTGTTTTTTGTTTTGTTGTTGTTTTTGTGTTTTGTGTTGTTTTGTGTTGTTTTGTTGTTTTGTTTGTGTTGTTTGTTTTGTGTTGTTTGTTGTTTGTTTGTGTGTTTTTGTTGTTTTGTTTGTTTTGTGTTTGTTTGTTTTTGTTTTGTTGTTTGTGTTGTTTTTGTTTGTTTTGTGTTGTTTGTTTGTTTGTTTGTTGTGTTTTTTGTTTTGTTGTGTTGTTTGTTGTTTTGTTTTTGTGTTTGTTTGTTGTTTTGTTTGTTGTTTTTTTGTGTGTTGTTTTGTTGTTTTGTGTTGTTGTTTTTTGTTTTGTTTTGTGTTTGTTTGTTGTTTTGTTTTTGTTGTTTGTGTTTTGTTGTTTGTGTTTTTGTTGTTGTTTTGTTTTGTTGTTGTTGTGTTTTTGTTTTGTGTTGTTTGTTTGTGTTTGTGTTTTTTGTTGTTTGTGTTTTGTTGTTTGTTTTGTTGTTTTGTTTTTGTTTGTGTTTTTGTTTGTTTTTGTTTGTTTTTGTTTGTGTTTTTTGTTGTTTGTTTTGTGTTTTTGTTTGTTGTTTTTGTGTTTTTGTTGTTTTGTTTGTGTTTTGTTGTTTGTTTTGTTGTTGTTGTTTGTTTTTGTTTGTTTGTTGTTGTTTGTTTGTGTTGTTGTTTTTTGTTGTTTTTGTTTTTGTTTTGTTTGTTGTGTTTTGTTTTTGTGTTTTTTGTTGTTTTGTGTTGTTTGTTTGTGTTTTGTTGTTGTGTTTTGTTTTGTGTGTTTGTTTTTTGTTTTTTGTTTTGTTGTTTGTTGTGTTTTGTTTTTGTTTTGTGTTGTTGTTTTTGTTGTGTTTGTGTTTTTTTGTTGTTTTGTTGTTGTTGTGTTTGTTGTTGTTTTTTGTTTTGTTGTTGTTTGTGTTGTTTTTGTTTGTTTGTTGTTTTGTTGTTTTGTTTGTTTTGTTTTTGTGTTTGTTGTTTGTTTTTTGTTGTTTGTTTGTGTTTTTTGTTTGTTTTTGTTGTTTTTTTGTTTGTTTGTTGTTTGTGTTTTTTTGTTGTTGTTTGTGTTTTTTGTTTTTTGTGTTTTGTTTTTGTGTTGTTGTTTGTTTTGTTTGTTGTTGTGTTTGTTTGTGTTTTGTTGTTTTGTTTGTTGTGTTTTTGTTGTTGTTTGTTTTTGTTTTTGTTTGTTTTTGTGTTTGTTGTTGTTTTGTGTTTGTTGTTTTTGTTTGTGTTTGTTTTTGTGTTTTTGTTTGTTTTTGTTTTTGTTGTTTTGTTTGTTGTTTTGTTTGTTTTTTGTGTTGTTTTGTGTTTTGTTGTTTTTGTTTGTGTGTTTGTTTTTTGTTGTTTGTTGTTTGTGTTTGTGTTTTTGTTTGTTTTTGTTGTTTGTTGTTGTTGTTTTGTTGTTTTTTGTGTGTTTTTTTTGTGTTTGTTTTGTTGTTTTTTGTGTTGTTGTTGTTTTGTTTGTTGTTTGTGTTTTTTGTGTTGTTGTTTTGTTGTGTTTTGTTGTTTGTTGTGTTTGTTTTGTTTTTTGTTGTTGTTTTTGTTTTGTTTTGTGTTGTTTTGTGTTTGTTTTTGTTTGTTGTTTGTTTTGTTGTTGTTTTGTGTTGTTTTTTTGTTTTTGTTTTGTGTTTGTTTGTTTTGTTGTGTTGTTTGTTGTTTTGTTTTTGTTGTTTGTTTTTGTGTTTTGTTGTTTGTTTTGTTTGTTGTTTGTTTTGTTTTGTTGTTTGTGTTTTTTTTGTTGTTTGTGTTTTTGTTTTGTTGTGTTGTTTGTTTGTTGTTGTTTTTTTGTTTGTGTTTTTTGTGTTTGTTTTTGTGTTTTGTGTTGTTTGTGTGTTGTTTGTTGTTTGTGTTTGTGTTTGTTGTTGTTTTGTTGTTTTGTTGTTTGTTTGTTGTGTTTGTTTTTTGTTGTTTGTTGTTGTTGTTTTTGTTTGTTGTTTTGTGTTTTTGTTTGTGTTTGTTTGTGTTTGTGTTTGTTTGTTTTTTGTTGTTGTTGTTTGTTGTTTGTGTTGTTTTTGTGTTTGTTTTTGTTGTTTTGTTTGTTTGTTGTTGTGTTTTGTTTTGTGTTGTTTGTTGTGTTGTTTTTGTTGTTTTGTTGTTTTGTGTTGTGTTTTTGTTGTTTTGTTTTTTTGTTTGTTTTTGTTTTTTGTTTGTTGTGTTTTTTGTTTTGTTGTGTTTGTTTTGTTTGTTTTTTTGTTTGTTGTTGTTGTTTGTTTTTGTGTTTTGTTTGTTTTGTGTTGTTTTTGTTTGTTTGTTGTTTGTTTGTTTTGTTGTTTGTTGTTTGTTTGTTGTTTGTTTTGTTTGTGTTGTTTGTTTTTGTGTTTGTTTTTGTTGTTTTGTTGTTTGTTTTGTTTTGTTGTGTTTGTTGTTTTGTTTGTTGTTTTTTTGTTGTTTTGTTTTGTTGTTTGTGTTGTGTTTTTGTTTGTTTGTTTGTTTTTTGTTGTGTTTGTTGTTGTTTTGTGTTTGTTTTTTTGTTGTTGTGTTTGTGTTTTGTTTGTTGTTGTTTGTTTGTTTTTTTGTTTTGTTGTTTTGTTTTGTGTTTGTTTTTGTGTGTTGTGTTTTGTTGTTTGTTGTTTTTTGTGTTTGTTGTTTTGTTTGTTGTTGTTTGTGTTTTTTGTTTGTTTTGTTTGTTGTTTTGTTTTTGTTTGTTGTTGTTTGTTTTTTGTTGTTGTTTGTGTTTTTGTTGTTGTTGTGTGTTGTTTTGTTGTTGTGTTGTTGTGTGTTTTGTTTTGTTGTTGTGTTTGTTGTGTGTTGTTTGTTGTGTTTTTGTGTTTTGTTTGTTGTTGTGTTGTTGTTTGTGTTGTTGTGTGTTTTGTGTTTGTGTGTTTGTGTTTGTGTTTGTTTGTTTGTTGTGTTGTTTTTGTGTTTTGTGTTGTTTGTGTTGTTGTGTTGTTTTGTGTTGTGTTGTTGTTGTGTTGTTTGTGTTGTGTTTTGTGTTGTTTGTTGTTGTTTGTTGTTGTGTTGTGTTTGTGTTGTGTTTGTTTTGTGTTGTGTTGTGTTTGTTGTGTTTTGTTGTTTGTTTGTGTTTGTTGTTTTTGTTGTTTGTGTGTTTGTTGTTGTTTTGTGTTGTGTGTTTGTTGTTTGTTGTGTGTGTTTGTTGTGTTGTTGTGTGTTGTGTGTTGTTGTTTTGTGTGTTTTGTTGTGTTGTGTTGTGTTTGTTGTTGTTGTGTTTGTGTGTTTGTGTTGTTTGTTTTGTTGTGTGTTGTTGTGTTGTTTGTGTTGTGTGTGTTGTGTTTGTGTTGTTTTTGTTTGTTTGTTTGTGTGTTGTTGTGTTTGTGTTGTGTGTTGTTTGTGTTGTGTTTTTGTGTTTTGTGTTGTTTTTGTTGTGTTTGTTGTGTTGTTGTGTGTTGTTTGTTGTTTGTTTGTTGTGTGTTGTTGTTGTTTGTGTTGTTTTTGTGTTGTGTTTGTGTTGTTGTTTTTGTTGTTTGTGTTGTTGTTTGTGTTGTGTTTGTTTTGTGTGTGTTTGTGTTGTGTTTTGTGTTGTGTTTTGTTGTGTTGTTTGTTGTTTGTGTTTTGTGTTGTTTTGTGTGTTGTGTGTTTGTTGTTTGTTGTGTTTTGTGTGTTGTTGTTTGTGTTGTTTGTTGTGTGTTTGTTGTTTGTTTGTGTTGTTGTGTGTTGTTGTTTGTTTGTGTTTTGTGTTTGTTGTGTGTGTTGTTTGTGTTTGTTTGTGTTGTTTGTGTTGTGTGTTTTGTGTTGTGTTGTTGTTGTTTGTTGTTGTTTTGTTGTTGTGTTGTGTTGTGTTGTGTTGTGTGTTGTTTTTGTTGTTTTGTGTTGTTGTGTTGTTTGTTTGTTTGTGTGTTTGTTGTTGTGTTTGTTGTGTTTGTGTTGTTGTGTTTTGTTGTGTTGTTGTGTTGTTTTTGTTTTTGTTGTGTTGTTGTTTTTGTGTTGTGTTGTTGTGTTTTGTGTTGTTGTTGTTGTTTGTGTTTTTGTGTTGTTGTGTTGTGTGTTTGTGTGTTGTTGTTTTGTGTGTGTTTGTGTTTGTTGTTGTTTGTGTTTTGTTGTTGTGTGTTTGTTGTGTTGTGTTGTGTTGTGTTGTGTGTTTTTGTGTGTTTGTGTTGTTGTTTTGTGTTGTTGTTTGTTTTTGTGTGTGTGTTGTTGTTTGTGTTTTGTGTTTGTTGTTTGTTGTTTTTTGTTGTGTTGTGTGTTGTGTTTTGTGTTGTGTTGTTGTTGTGTGTTGTTGTGTTGTTTTTGTGTGTTGTTTGTGTTTGTTGTTGTGTTTGTTGTTTTGTGTTGTGTTGTTTTTGTTTTGTTGTGTTTTGTTGTGTTGTTGTTGTTTGTGTTTGTTTTGTGTTGTTTGTGTTTGTTGTTTTGTTTGTGTTGTTTGTTTTGTTGTGTTTGTTGTTTGTTGTTTGTGTTTGTTGTTGTGTGTTTGTTGTGTTGTGTGTTGTTTTGTTGTGTTGTGTTGTGTTTTGTGTTGTGTGTGTTTGTTTTGTTGTGTTTGTTGTTTTGTTGTGTGTGTTTGTGTTGTTTGTTGTTGTGTTGTTTTGTTTGTTGTTTGTTGTTTGTTTGTGTTTGTTGTGTTGTTTGTGTGTTGTTGTTTTGTGTTTGTTTTGTTGTTTGTGTTTTTGTTGTTGTGTTGTGTTGTTTGTTGTTGTGTTGTTGTGTTGTTGTTTGTTTGTGTTGTTTTTGTGTTTGTGTGTTTTGTTTGTGTTGTGTTGTGTTGTTTGTTTTGTTGTGTGTGTTGTTTGTTTTGTGTGTTTGTTTTGTTGTGTTGTTTGTTTTGTTTGTGTTGTGTTGTTGTTGTTGTGTTTGTGTTTGTTGTTTTTTGTTTGTGTGTTTGTTGTTTTGTGTTTTGTTGTGTTGTTTGTGTTGTTGTGTGTTTTGTGTTTTGTGTTGTTTGTTTGTGTGTTTGTTGTTTGTGTTGTGTTGTTTGTGTGTTGTGTTGTTGTTGTGTTGTGTTTGTTTGTGTTTTGTGTTTGTGTGTTGTGTGTTTTTGTGTGTTTGTTGTGTTGTTTTGTGTTTTTGTGTTGTTGTGTTGTGTGTTGTGTGTGTTGTTGTTTGTGTTGTTGTGTTTGTTGTTGTGTTGTGTTTGTGTTGTTTTGTTTGTGTTGTTTGTGTTGTTTGTTTGTTGTGTTGTTGTTGTGTTGTTGTTTGTGTTTGTTTTGTTGTGTGTTTTTTGTTGTTTTGTGTTTGTTTGTGTTTTGTTGTTGTTTGTTTGTTGTTTTGTTTGTTTTTGTGTGTTGTTTGTGTTTTGTTTTGTTTTTTGTGTGTTTTGTTTGTTGTTTGTGTTGTTTTGTGTTTTGTGTGTTGTTTGTGTTTGTTGTTTGTGTTTTGTGTTTGTTTGTGTGTTGTTTGTGTTGTTGTTTTGTGTTGTTGTTGTTGTTTGTGTGTTTTGTTGTTGTTGTGTTTGTTTGTGTGTTGTGTTTTTGTGTTTTGTGTTTGTTTGTGTTTGTTGTGTTTTGTTGTTTGTTGTGTTGTTGTTGTTTGTGTTTGTTGTTGTTTTTGTGTTGTTTGTTTGTTGTTTTTGTTTGTTGTTGTTGTGTTGTTTTGTTGTTGTGTTTGTGTTTGTTTGTTGTGTTTTGTTGTGTGTTGTTTGTGTTTTTTTGTTTTTTGTTTGTGTTGTTGTTTGTTGTTTGTTGTGTTTGTTTGTTGTGTTTGTTGTGTTTTTTTGTGTTGTGTTGTTTTGTGTTTTTTGTGTTGTGTTTTGTGTTGTTGTTTGTGTGTTTGTTGTGTTTGTGTTGTTTTGTTGTTTTGTGTTGTGTTGTTGTGTTGTTGTTGTGTTTGTTTTGTTGTTTTGTTTGTTGTTGTGTGTTTGTTTGTGTTTGTGTTTGTTGTTTTGTGTTGTTGTGTTTGTTGTGTTTGTTTGTTGTTGTGTGTTTTGTTTGTTGTGTTTGTTTTGTGTTTGTTTGTTTGTGTTTTGTTGTGTTTTTGTTTGTTGTTTGTGTGTTTTTGTGTTTGTTGTTGTTGTTTTGTTTGTTGTTGTTTGTGTTGTGTGTTTTTGTGTTTGTGTTGTGTTGTTGTGTTTGTTGTGTTGTTTTGTTGTTGTTGTTTTGTTGTTTTGTGTGTGTTTGTTGTTGTTGTGTTTTGTGTTTGTGTTTGTGTTTTTGTTGTTGTTTTTGTTGTTTTGTTTGTTGTTGTTGTGTTGTGTTTTGTGTTGTTTTTGTTGTTTTTGTGTTGTGTTGTTTTGTTTTGTTGTTTGTTGTTTTGTTGTGTTGTGTTTTGTTTGTGTTGTTTTGTGTGTTGTGTTGTGTTTTTGTGTTGTTTGTTGTGTGTTTTTTGTTGTTGTTTTTTTGTGTTGTGTTGTGTTTTTGTGTTTGTGTTGTTGTGTTGTTGTTTGTTGTGTTTGTGTTGTGTGTTGTTTTGTTGTTGTTTGTGTGTTTTTTGTTGTTTTGTTGTGTTGTTTGTTTTGTTGTGTTGTGTTTGTTTTGTTGTTTGTTTTGTTTGTTGTTGTGTTTTGTTGTTGTGTTTGTTTGTTGTGTTTTGTGTTGTTGTTTGTTTTGTGTGTTTGTTTGTGTTTTGTGTTTGTTTGTTTGTGTTTTTTGTTTGTTGTTGTTTGTTGTTTTTGTTGTGTTTGTTGTGTTGTTGTTTGTTGTTTGTTGTTGTTGTGTTGTTGTGTTTGTGTTTGTTTTTGTTGTGTTGTGTGTTTTTGTGTTGTTTTGTTTGTTTGTGTTTGTTTGTTGTGTTGTTTTGTTGTTTGTTGTTTGTGTTTGTGTTGTTTTGTTGTGTTTTGTTTGTGTTGTTTTGTGTTGTTTGTTGTTGTTGTGTTGTTGTTTGTTTTGTGTGTTTTTGTTTGTTGTTGTGTTTTGTGTTGTTTGTGTTTTTGTGTTGTGTTGTTTTGTGTTGTTGTGTTTTGTTTGTTGTTGTGTGTTGTTTTGTTGTTTGTGTGTTTTGTTTGTGTTGTTGTTTGTTTTGTTTTGTTTTGTGTTGTGTGTTTTTGTTTGTTGTTTTTGTTGTGTTGTGTTGTGTTGTTGTGTTGTTTGTGTTTGTTTTGTTTGTGTTGTGTGTTTTGTTGTTTTGTTGTGTTTGGTTTTGTTTGTTTTGTTGTTGTTTTTGTGTTGTTTTTGTTGTTTTGTTTGTTGTTTGTTGTTGTGTTTTGTTTGTGTTGTGTTTTGTTGTTTGTTGTTTTTTGTTTGTTTGTTTTTTGTTGTGTTGTTGTGTTTTGTGTTGTGTTTGTTGTGTTTGTTTTTGTTGTTTTTGTTTGTTTGTTTTTGTGTTGTTGTTTGTGTGTTTTTTTTTGTGTTTGTGTTTTTGTTGTTTGTTTGTGTTTTTTGTGTGTTTTTGTGTGTTTGTGTTTTGTTGTTTGTTTTGTTGTTTTGTTTTGTGTTTTGTTGTTTTTGTGTTGTGTTGTGTTGTGTTGTGTGGTTTTTGTTGTTGTGTTTGTGTTTTGTTTTGATTGTGTTGTTTTTTTGTTTTGTTTGTGTGTTGTGTTTTGTTTGTTTTTGTGTTTGTTTGTTTGTGTTTTGTGTGTGTTGTTTTTGTTTGTGTGTGGTTGTTGTTTGTTTTTTGTGTTGTTTGTGTGTTGTTGTTTGTGTTGTTGTGTTTTGTGTTTTGTTGTGTTTGTTTTTTGTTGTTTGTTGGTTTTTTGTTTTGTTTGGTGTTTGTTGTGTTGGTTTTTGTTTTGTTGGTTTTTTGTTTGTTTTTGTGTTGTGTTTTGTTTTGTTTTTGTTGTTGTTTTTGTGTTGTTTTGTGTGTTTGTGTGTTTTTTGTTTTTGTGTGTTTTGGTTTTGTTTGTGTGTTTTTGTTGTTGTTTGTTTTTGTTTGTGTGTTTGTTGTTGTTGTGTTTGTGTTTTGTGTTTTTTTGTGTTTGTTTTGGTGTGTTTTGTGGTTGTTGTTGTTTTGTTGTTTGGTGTGTTTTGTTTGTTTGTGTTGTTTTGTTTTGTTGTTGTTTGTGTTGTTTGTTGTTGTTGTTTGTGTTTTGGTGTTGTTGTTTGTTGTTTTGTGTTTTGTTTGTTGTTTTTTTGTTGTTTGTGTGTTTTTGTTGTTTGTTTGTGTTTTTGTTTTGTTTTGTGTTGTTGTGTGTTTGTTGTTTTTTGTTTGTTGTTTGTTTGTTGTGTTTGTTTGTTGTTGTTTTGGTTTTTTGTGGTGTTTTTGTGTTTGTTTTTTGTGTTTTGATTGTTGTGGTGTTTGTGTTGTTTTTGTTTTGGTTTGTTTGTTGTGTTTGTGTTGTTTTTGTGTTGTGTTTTGTTTTTGTTTTGTTGTTGTTTTGTTTGTGTTGTTTGTTTTGTTGTTGTTTTGTTTTTGTTGTGTTTGTTTGTTTGTTGTTTGTTGGTTTGTTGTTTGTGTTTTGTTTGTGTTGTGTTTTTGTTTTTGTTTGTTTTGTGTTGTTTTGTTTGTGTTTTTGTGTTGTTTTTGTGTTGTGTTTTGTTTTGTTTTGTGTGTTTGTTGTTGGATGTTTGTTGTTGTTTTTTGGTTGTTTTGTTGTTTTTGTGTTTGTTTGTTTGTTGTGTTTGTGTTTGTTTTTGTGTTTGTGTGTTGTGTTGTTTGTTTTGTTGTGTTTGTTTGTTGTTGGTGTTTGTTGTTGTTTGTGTGTTTTTGTTTTGTTGTGTGTTTGTTTGTGTTGTTTTTGTTGTTTGTTTGTTGTTTGTTTGTTTGTGTTTGTTTGTGTTGTTGATTTGTTTGTTGTTTTGTTGTTTGTGTTTGTGTGTTGTTTTTGTGTTGTGTTGTTTTGTTTTTGTGTTGTTTTGTTTTGTGGTTTGTTGTTTTGTTTGTTGTTGTTGTGTTGTGTTTGTGTTGTTGTTGTTGTTTGTGTTTTTGTTTGTTTTTTGTTTTTGTTTGTTTGTGTTTTGTTGTTTGTGTTTGTTGTTTGTTTGTTTGTGTGTTTTGTGTTTGTTTTTGTGTTTGTTTGTGTTTGTGTGTTTGTTGTGTGTTTGTTGTTTTGTTGTGTTTGTGTTGTGTTTGTTGTTTTGTTTTTTGTTGTTTTTTTGTTGTTTTGTGTTGTGTGTTTGTGTTTTGTTGTGTTTGTGTTGTTTGTGTTTTGTGTTTGTTTTGTTTTGTTGTGTTGTTTGTTGTGTTTGTTGTGGTTTGTTTGTTGTTTGTTGTGTTGTTTTGTTTGTGTTGTGTTTGTTGTTGTTGTGTGTTTTTGTTTGTGTTTTTTGTTGTGTTTTTGTGTTGTTTGTTTGTTTGTTTGTGTGTTTGTTTGTTGTTGTTTGTTTGTGTTGTTTTGTTTGTTTTTGTGTGTTTGTTGTGTTTTGTTTGTTTGTGTTTTGTGTTGTTGTGTTTGTGTGTTTTGTTTTTTGTGTTTGTGTGTTGTTGTTTTTTTGTGTTGTGTTGTTGGTGTTTTTGTTGTTGTGTTTGTTTTTGTGTTTTGTTTGTGTGTTGTTTTTGGTGTGTTTTTGTTTTGTTGTTTTGTTTGTTTTTGTTGTTTGTTTGTTGTTGTTTGTGTGTTTGTTTTTTGTTTTTGTTGTTTTTTGTGTGTGTTTTGTGTTTTTGTTGTTTGTGTGTTGTGTTTGTTGTTTTGTTTTGTGTTGGTTTTTTGTGTTTTGTTTGTTGTTGTGTGTTGTTTGTTTGTGTTTGTGTTGTTTTTTGTGTTGTTGTGTTTTGTTGTTTGTTTGTTGTTGTTTGTGTTTGTTGTTTTGTTGTTGTTTTGTTTGTTTTTTTGTTGGTTTGTTGTTGTTGTGTTTGTTGATTTGTTGTTTGTTTGTGTTGTTTTGTGTTTGTTTGTTTTGTTGTTTTTGTGTGTTGTTGTTTTGTTTGTTTTGTTTGGTGTTGTTTTGTGTTGTTGTTGTTTTTGTTGATTGTTGTGTTTTGTGTTTGTGTTTTGTTGTTGTTGTTTTGTTTGTTTTTGTGTTGTTGTGTTTTTGTTTTGTTGTTTTTTTGTGTTTTGTTGTTGTTGTTTGTTTGTTTTTTGTTGTTTGTTGTGTGTTTTTGTGTTGTTTGTTTTTTGTTGTTGTTTTTGTTTTTTTGTTGTGTTTGTGTGTTTTGTGTTTGTTTTGTTGTTTTTGTTTTGTTTGTTTGTGTTTGTTGTTGTTTTGTGTTTTTGTTTTTGTTGGTGTTTGTTGTTGTTGTTTTTGTGTTTTGGTTTGTTTTGTTGTGTTTTGTTGTGTTTGTTGTGTTTTTGTTGTTGTTTTTGTTTGTTGTTTGTGTTTGTTTTTGTTGTGTTTGTGTTTTGTGTTGTTGTTTGTTTTGTGTGTTGTTTTTGTTTTGGTGTTTGTTTGTGTTGTTGTGTTTTGTTGTTTGTTTGTTGTGTGTTTTTTGTTTTGTTTGTGGTTGTGTGTTTTGTTTGTTGTGTTGTTGTTGTGTGTTTGTTGTGTGTTTTGTTGTTGTTGTTTTGTTGTTTTGTTGTTGTGTTTTTGTTTTTGTTTGTTGTGTTGTTGTTGTTGTTGTTTGTTGTTTGTTGTTTTTTGTGTTTGTTTGTTGTTGTGTTTTGTTTGTTGTGTTTTTGTTTTGTTTGTTGTTGTTTGTTGTTTTGTGGTTTTGTTTTTTGTGTTTGTTTGTTGTTTTGTGTTTGTGGTGTGTGTTGTGTTTTTGTGTGTGTTGTTGTGTTGTTTTGTTTGTTTGTTTTTGTTGTGTGTGTTTGTTTGTTTTTGTGTGTTTGTTGTGTTGTTTGTTTGTTGTGTTTGTTTTGTGTTGTGTGTTTTTGTTGTT
Organism: Pseudopleuronectes americanus; assembly: GCA_038501795.1. Lineage (NCBI taxonomy): Eukaryota > Metazoa > Chordata > Actinopteri > Pleuronectiformes > Pleuronectidae > Pseudopleuronectes > Pseudopleuronectes americanus. Next base: position 55,339 of record JBAMIH010000098.1, on the reverse strand, counting down.
TTGTTTGTGTTGTTGTTTTTGTTGTGTTTTTTGTGTTGTTTTGTTTGTTGTTTTGTTTGTGTTTTGTTTGTTTTTTGTTTTGTTGTTTGTTGTTTGTGTTTTGTTGTGTGTTGTGTTTGTGTTGTTGTGTGTGTTTTGATTTTGTTTGTTGTTTGTTTTTTGTTTTGTTGTTTGTGTTGTTTTTGTTGTGTTGTTTGTGTTGTTTTGTGTTTGTGTTGATTGTTTTTTGTGTGTTTGTTGTTGTGTTTTGTTTGTTGTGTTTGTGTTGTTTTTGTTTTTGTTGTTGTTTGTTTTTTTTGTGTTTTTGTTTTGTTGTTGTTTGTTGTGTTTTGTTGTTGTGTTTGTGTTTGTTTTTTGTTTGTTTTTGTGTTGTTGTGTTGTGTTTTTTGTTTTGTGTGTTTTGTTTGTTGTTGTTGTTTGTTTTTGTGTTGTTTTTGTTGTGTTGTTTTTGTGTGTTTGTTGTGTTGTTTGTTTTTTGTTTGTGTTTTTGTGTTTGTTTTGTTTTTTTGTGTGTGTTTGTTTTTGTGTTTGTTGTTTTGTGTTTGTTGTTTGTGTTTTGTGTTTTTTGTGGTTGTTGTTTTTTGTGTTTGTTTGTTTGTTGTTTGTTTTGTGTGGATGTCTTGGTATGTGTTTTGATCGTGTGTTTTTGTTGTGCTATGAATGGCATGTTGTGTTGTTTTAGAGTGGTTCGTGGTTGTTGTATTTGTGAATTTGCTGTGTTGAATGTTTGGTTCTGTGTGTCATTGTATCGATGTTGATGTCTTTGTTGTTGGTTTTGTTTGGTCGTTTGGTTTGTGTGTTTTGTCTTTTGTGTGCTTTTGTTTGAAATGATGTCGTGTTGTGTGTTGTGCTAATGTTGTGTTATGTGTGGTTGTGTCATTTGTTGATTGGTTCTCGCTGTATTTTTGTGTGTTGTCTGTGTGTTTTTTGATGGTTGAGTTTTGTGTGTTCGTGTTGCGGTTTGAGTTTGTATGTCTGTGTGTTTGTTGTGTTGTTATTAGTGATTGTGTTTGTATGTGTGTTTTTGCTATTGCTTTTTGTGTTTTGTGTTGTTTTTTGGTGTGTCTGTGTCGTGACACGCACCACACGTCAGGCTCGATTCACTTCCTCTGTCTCATGTCTGTCTATACGTAGTCATTTCTGGAAAGAGGAATTTGGTCTTGTAATCAAGGTGCCCGGTTCTATCTGACGCTAACTCCCTCTGTCATCTTGTTGTCTCTCGTTTCCTCTGATCTCGGGCATCGTCTCTGGTTTTTTGTTTAGTGTTTCCAGCGGTTTTCTTTTCTCGGGGGAAACACACAGATTTGAGCCAGTAAACACAGCTTCCCTCAGCATCATTCCTGCTTTTTCCCACCTTTAATTCTCCTCCCTCTGCTAAACGTGAGCGCAGGGACGGGAGAGGGCAATCTGGCAGCCAGCGACTGCTGCCCCCTCGGAGTTCTTGTCAAACGCTGACCAGTAATGAGCCTGTGATGGGAAGCCGAGCGGCTGCGGGTGCAGTTCTCTGTTGTCCTTTCTTCTGTTGGGTTATGGATTGAGATCAGGTGCGCCTCCAGGTTTTGGTGAAATGTGAAGGGAATTGGTGGTGAGCAAGCCACTAAGTGAATGTCACAGACGCACACGTGACACATCTGGCCAGTTGTTGTTGCACGAGTCCCATGGCTGTTGGAAGTCAGGTGATCGTGTGGGGGTCTGCGTTGTCTTCATCTTCTCCTCTGCTCCGGGATCCAGCCACGGAGACGCAGGTGGACACAAAGTCATCTGAGCTTTTGTCCCACACAGTAGCAGAGGGATTTGTCTCTCACAGCTATCGAACGTGTCCTGCAGAGGAAACACCGACTGGAGAATATATCTTTCTCTGTTGATCGCCTGTCAAAAACACAAGATTAAACGTCTAAAGCATTGAAAACAACCCTGAAGGCTACAGTGCTCCTCACCGGGCTGCCTCTGCTACCACCATATACAACAGTATCTAGAAATTGTATTTATTAAGGTTATACATACAAAATATTTAGGCATTCCTTGTCGATCTGCTTCTCTCTGTGACGGCCACAGGGTGATTTACAGATTACACTGCTTTCTGCTTCAAACAGCAAGTATTTCCAGGTTATAGGTTAGAGCACTGACATCAAACTGGTCTCCACTGGGCTGTAGAGGAAAAAACCTATATTCTCTGTGGTTCTACACATTGTGCTCCCATCAACTCTCAGCATTCGGGGACGGGCTAAAAATCTGCATTTCACTTTGGCCAAACCCAACGTTTGACAAACTCTCTCTATTGGTTTTAACTTGTATGTAATCAGTTGTGTACACTAACACAAAGTTTGGTTCCACTGAAATAAATGTGTGCGTTTGGAATGGTTTATTTTTAGTTAATCTACTTGTTTGACTTATTGGATGTTTTCCTGCCGCGCTGAAGAAGTTTCAGTTTGAAACATCTGTTTCTGTGGCGCTCTGATGCCCTTCACATGAATCAAATAGAGTGTGTGTGGTTGTGTTGCCTGGAAATAACTTTTTAAAGGATTTTCTGTGTTTTGTAGGAGTAGTAGTGTCTTCAGGTATTTTTCTTTTGGTCGGACGTAAAAGGAAGTTGAAGTAGTTTTCTCGATTTATTGTGATTATTTGTATTCTTAAGAATGACAGTCCAAGAGTACAAGATGATAAAACCCATTGTAACAAATATACTTTCAGAGATAGAGCACAAGGGAGAGGACCTTTACTTTGAACGATTTAAAAAACGTTTAACGAAATTCAACAAATTGATGTCAGATTTGTTGAAAGTTAAATCATTGGTTGTTTTTTAACAAACATCTCTTTTGTCCTTTTGTGTTTTCACGTGGTGGGTGGCACACATTGAAAATTTCCAGCTCAGATGGTGAGAAAGACTCTCTGGCATTCGGCGTCACAGGAGAAAAGAATATGCAGGAGGTTAGAGGAGAGACGGATGAATGGAGGTAGGAGAAAGAGAGAGGGAGAGAGAGAGAGAGAGAGAGATGGAATGAGACAGGAAATGAAAGGCTTTCTCTGGTTTCACTCCCTGTGACCTCATCAGTGTGATCATGGGTTTTATGAGCTTTCCCTCTCGACGCCCACACACCACCTCACACGTGCCAGGACACACGCACACACAGACGCACACACACACACACACTCACACACACACACTGCAGGCTGTGTATTTCATTCACTGGCTCAGAGACAATCACACAGTACATGTGTTTTTGTCTCTCTGTCTGTTACGTTTCTCACAGTCTCTCGTCCGTCAAACCTCTCACTCATTTCATCACACACCAGAACGAACCCGACCAAGTAGACACTCTGAGTCACTGACACAGAAAAGAATCTCTCCTCTCATACTGACTGTAGGGAAACTATGATTGTCTGTGTAATGAAATAAAAACCTTTCCCTCAACCAATTTGATAGAACATATATGACTGTCTGAAGGTAGGTCAACCGAGCTCATATCCCCGACAAGGCCCTGCAGCCCCTTTAAATCCAATTGAGCGACACCACAACATTTTATACCACATATCTATTTAAGTCCATTTAAGATTGACTGAAAAAAAGCCTCAAAATTACTTCTTGAAGACTCCTCCTATAGGACCAAACTGCTCTATACCTGTGTGGCGCATGAAAAGGAATGCATCTAATCTCATAAGAGTCTAGTGACGGCACATCTGGGAAGAATCTGGTGCACAAATGTTCTCCTCCTGTCCCACTGTATCTGAGCGGGCTGCCCACTGTGCTGAGTTCTGCTCTGCTACAGGGAACCCGCGGGGGTTTACAAGATGTCCTACGAAATCCAGCTGCTGTGGGAACGCCAAATATCACTGGTAAGGACGATGGGAGGCCTCTGTTGTCATGCTACGATATTTCTTAGGAGGATGAGTTTGCAGGTGTCAAAGTGGAAACTAAAATGAAAACAGCTGGGGATGAGACTCGCTGCCAGGGCAGGTAAAAATAAAATCAATGATTGCTGAAGGAAAACAATCAGACAGAGAAACTGTCCCATTGTCACTCAGGGTTGCAGCGGAGCCTCAAAACCCCCCCGACACCAGTCACCTGCCACAAATATATACAAAGGGTTTGTTTTTAAAAGGACAAAAAAAAGATTATTTCCATGAAGTTGCTCCAGTCGGCAAGGTGATGGCGCTGTGCTACGTCTGTGGAGGAGCAGGAGCACTAGTGTGTCCTATGGACCTGGATTCAGAGTTCTCATGCAGGTCCAGATGAGCAGAATCACATTGGACCTTCTAAAGGGAAGTTTAGATTTCCACGTCACAGGTTGATATCAGCAGAACTGCCCCTGTTGTGGAAAGATGTTTCAGACTCTTGTGCTTTTGTGTTGTTCTTTTTGTGTTGTTTTGTGTTTTTTTGGGGATCAATAGAGCATCACATTGACCTCCCAAGTAGATTTCACTTTCTCTAGACTTTTCAGAAAATCCTGTATGAGTCTGGAACCAAGCCGACCAGCTACGAGACAAATTGAGACCATAAAACATTTGACATCTGTTCATGATTATTATAAGAGTGAATAAATCTACACTTTTCCTTTTGGACTCTTCTCCTCATTTCTAAAAAAACACGCAGTAGGCCAGAAAGTGAAATCCTGGTTGTTCTGTGGTAAATGTAATGTAACGCTGCACCATACAGTGTTGTGGTAAACATTTCCATGGTAACAAGGAGCTCTACCAATCAGAGATGTCCCTACTATACCTGAGGATTGTGGGTAGTGGAGTATTTCTCCTTGACATTAGTAAAACCCACTTGACATCATGAAGCTTCTACAAGACGATTTAACAAAAATAATTGCCACAATCTCAAAATTGGATGATGACTTGTTGAGCTCGATAACAAAGTCAAAGATAACGGGAACACGACATTTGACGGAGCTGTAGGATTAAAAATAAACAAATTATAGAAGCTGTTAAAAATTTCCCTAATTCACCATCAGTGGATCTTCAGAGTCTTTCCAAAAGTGTTCCTGATGAAGGCGCATTAAAAACACATCTACTGGGAATTTACATATTATCTGTGTGGCCTAAAAGGTGCGACACACCTCCTAAGATTTTAAGTCTGCAGGTTAAATCCGTGTCCAGGAAGCAGCACTTTGCATCGTCTAAATCCGTGTGTAATCTGTGTTCAGGAAATTGCTCCCACGTGTGTTAATGCTTCTGACAGCACTATTAGGCCTCAGTATTAATGGCTTGGTCCGAAACACGCAGCTAAACAAACACAACTGCCACTGCTGGAGGACTCCACGTGTCTCTGACCCCGAGGGCTCAACACAGGTTGGAGATGTTACACAAACCCCTTTATACGGTAGCAGCTCCAAATGCTAATTGTTATAACACAACCTTTAATCAATTAGAAAAACGAGGTAGCATTCTTTACTGGGCGGGGGCTGTGTCTGTTTTGCAGTCTCCCAACATCATGTTCTTATTTTATCAAAGTGGCCAAATCCTTACTGATAATACCACAGTAGATAATAGCACTTATGTGTATTTAATATAATCAGTTTTTGAACTAGGTTCCCCCCTAAAAATGGTGGGAAAAAAGACATAATTAGAGGAAATATTCCATAACTTAACTGTTTTTAAGTGAAATCCCCCTGTAAACTCACACTTCCTTCCTCCCCGACACAGGGTTGCTATGGGCTCGGATTGTGTTCCCAGTTGGACGAACAGGAGATGTGTCGACGCGATAACGGTCATATATATATGTGTGTGTGTGAGTGTGTGAGTCTCTGTGCTTTGACATTTCGAGCTTGTGTGTGTTTGCGTGTGTGTGTGAGAGAGAGAGAGAGAGAGAGAGGAGAGAGAGAGAGAAGAGAGAGAGAGAGATCTCGCGGTGTTATGTATTGGTTGTGTGTATAAAAGGCTTCGCTCTCTGTAAATCCCCGGGGGCGGCGGCCTAACCCAAACACTCAGCTGTCAATCACGCCGAGCCACCGGTCATGACCCGAGAGCAGGAAGTGGCCTTGTTGTCCCACGGCGGATCTGACTGTGTGACTCTGAAGGGAACCATGTACTGTATGGAGAGATGCATCCGCGTGTTCAACGTGTACTTTAGAGTATCGTGCACATGGGATGGGATGTTGGGGGGGGTGGAACGACCCTCGATCAACACGAGCGTATAAGTTTCATCTGACTCAAGGTTGAAGTGTTCAGTGTAACATGATACATGTCTTCATCCAGACTCTGCCCAAAACGTCACCACCTCACATCATATTATCGGTGGAAGACTTTTCAGCAGCATCTTGTTGTCTGAGCCTGTTCAGTTTCTACAGAGCCGTTACTCTTCCTGGTAAATCTACTGTTAAATCTGATATGTTGGTATCGGCCCTGATACTGACCTTGTTCAGCAGGTCAGGTTTCAGCCTCGGACAAAACAGATCCACGTTACACAGGCTGCCGTTTCCCTTTTCAGCATTATTATGAAATCTGGCATCTCACCGATCAGGAAGCCAACTCAGAAATCCCCTGTCTTAGATTTTCCTTCCACACAACCTTCGATTTACAAAACAACTCACACAACTCACTCAAAAAAGCACACCGGGCCAGTAGGTGGCGATAAAGTTAGATCGATGATCAAGACAAATAACAGAGAAGAACGCTGTGGTTCAAGAAATAATTTGTCGGGTGTGTGGTACAGTGATGCTAAATTTATCTGTACACTTATATAATAAGGCCTTTAAGCAGTGTTAAAGGTCCAGTGGGTAGAATTTAGTGACATCTAGTGGTGAAGTTACAAGTTGCACCTCACCCTCCCCTTCCAAACATGAAGGAGAACCTTGTGTAGCCTTCAGTTGACATAAAAACTCAAACAGTGTTTAGATTGTCCTGTCTGGGCTACTGTAAAAAACATGGTGGCCTCTGTGGAGAGGACCAGATTAAAATATAAAGTATTTAGATATAAAGGGCTAATTCTAGGGTAAACAAAATGACAATTTGTACAATATAGATGAAAAAACTCAAGTGAAAATATAAATAAAGCTTTTCAAACAGGTTCGGTTCAGTTCACCTGTTTCCAGATCTCATCCGACATGAAACTGGATCATCAGCATCAGTAAGAAGATGATTCCATGAGGAGTGTGCTGAGCTCTTTGCCCTTGAGGATGTTTCCAGTTGCTTTTGTTTATGTTTCCCCCGGTTTTCAGGTCCTGTGTAATGGTGGAGAAATATTGAACAATTTATTTCCCAGCAGAGGAAAAACACTGATGTGGAATGAACCCAAGAAAGAAAGAAAGAAAGAGAAGCTATGCAGATTGATTTTCTTTTAAGTCTTGTTTTCTCTCCTTTCAAAGTAAATATTGAAATGTATACTATATACTGTAGTTCTCCAAGGAGGGGGGGCGAGGTGAGGCTATTTTCAGCTGCCTGGCTCCGATTGCTCTTTGGTAAATAAAATCACTTCTTCAGGGACTCGTCTGCCTCCTGCAGAGTTCCCTCGACCACGTCTGTCCTCCAATATGTGATACACTCGTACAAAATACTGTGGAACCATTAGCCCTGTGTAATGAACTGGACACCAACAAGTCATTGTTAGTCAAGTGTGCGCTCGCAGCTCATATTGTTCACTTGCTCTTTAGAGGCAGAAAAGTCACTTGATGTTCACAGTGGGCAGAAATGAATGAAGAAATTTAAATATATTTGAGCTTTTTCTCTAAAATGTCCTTTGTGTCTGTAGCAGTTGATTTGTTGGTGCAACAAACACCAGTTTAAATTCACATTGTCCCTTTAGTTTGAATGCCACTGCCACCTCATCTGCCCTTGCATCTGTTCCATCACAACCAACCTGTGACCTTCATGTTGACCTTCATCCTTTCTGCAGTTTGAATCTTAACTTCCAGGCAACATGTCTGTTGTTCTAACATATGCGTCTGATTTCTTCTGCTTTCTCCTGAAGACGTTTACAGTTCGTATCAACATCTCGAGCCGTGTTTGATGTTTTCCATGTTCAGCCAGGAACAACACAAGGGCTCGGGGATAAGCAGACATACAGTTCCAGTTCCCACTTTGATGCCAATGTAAATCCTGCCATGGAAAAGTGTGTATCAATTCTGCTTTTTCTCTTTTTCTTAATTTATTGCACCGCTTAGGCAGATTAAAAACGACTGCGGGACCAGGAGAGGGAAAGACCGTCTCTCCAACTCACACACATGTGATTTCATTCCAGGGAAACCCGAGAAGCTAATTAAATATAATGAAGATCTATGCAAAACCAAATGGCCTGTGAGGGCTGGAGAGAGAGAGAGAGAGAGCCAGGGAGAGACAGTGCCAGGGAGGGCGAACGAGGTGTGCGTTCAGGAATTGTCTTGTTAGCGTGTGTTTGTGTGTCCACCTCACCTGCCTGTGGAAAAACCCAATGGTTTGCTGTGGTTTCCTGGGAATAAACTTCCTCCCTGTTCCATCTGTTCGGCCGCACGTCACCCAATCAATCGCAAACCCGATACTCGCGCTGCTCTGCCAGCCGGCCCGGCCAATCACGGGAGCCGGCGGTGGTCATGTGATACTCCAGAGACAGTTGGCAGCCCATTTGTAATGTACAGTTAACTGTATAATGGTATTTCAACTGCACTGGAAACCACTGGAGTGTTTGTGTGCGTATGTATATGTGCGTATGTCTTTGCACACGTATCTCGTTTCCTTTCTGTGTGCACACTGTAAATGTCGCCTATAGTAACCTGGTAGATACTTTTACACATTTACATGAGAAAATAGGGTTTTGCATCTGATCATCAGCCTGTGGCACTGATGTGTGTTTCTGCTGGATGGGACTAAAACGACTTTAGTGCAGATGCTCAACGGACTCACGTCTTAACATCATTAAAGGAGAACTTGGATCAATGTAGATTAACACTGTCCTTCAAGTTTTTATAAAGTGTTCTTTTGCCCTTTTGTCCTTCTGCCCAACATCCATATGAACAGTGTCTGAATCTCACATCTGAGCCTTTTTGAATTAAGACTTTTTCCATGTTGCTCTGTTGTAACTGTTGTTTCACTCACTGTTTCTAAAGCCAACAGACTGTGGAGCCTGATCTGTTGAGATCTGTGGAGCATGATCCTTATTAACGGGGGAGAAAAAGACGCACAAACCTCAGTTGCTGCATGTAACTGGGAACTTCAGCAAAATAACAGCATTTACAACATTGAACAGAAGAAACAGTTTGTCACATAATGGAAAAGTGTGTCAACTGCACAATATGGCACAAGGTGATTGGTTTCAAACATTCTACAAACGTAGAATCAGACATTTCAGCCTTTTACAATTTAGTCAATCCTGATAATCGTTTTTTCAGCTTGTTTCGTTAGCCGTTGTTTCTAAACCTTTACAACCTGTTGCTTTGAACTGCCCCGACAGATAAACACTTTCAAAACACAAACTTCCCCAGAACCCACTTGCTCGCCTCGCGGGGTACATCCAGCACATTTCAGCCCGAGTGTGAACCGTCTCTCCTCAGACATGAAAGTGATTGTTTGGACAGGCAGTGGAATGACTCTATTACAGTGTGCATGTTGTGAGGAGGACACGGGGAAATGGACTTTCTTGCACCAGTGGAATTTATGATGGGCGAGTAAAAAGAGGCGAGAGAGGGATGAAAAGGGAGAGATGGATGAGAAGCAGTTTTAGTCATCATGCTCTTTCTCCTGAGCCTCTTTGTGTGTTGCGGTCGGTTCATCCCGAGCCAAGTGGGAATAAGGACGTGGTGTGTGTGCATATGTGTGTGTGTGTGTGTGTGTGTGTGTGTGTGTGTGTGTGTGTGTGTGTGTGTGTGTTGTTCTCTGCGAGTGCTTCTGTGTCTGCCTGTGCCTGTGTGGTATTGCTGATGGAGAACAGCTTAGCGAGGACAAGCCAGACATGTGCAGTCTGCCAGAATCCTGCACACACACAGTCCAACAGGAACCAGCGTTATTAATGCTTTAGAGAGAGGCCATCTCGATGTGGGGCCAATCGAGAGCCACCGCTGCACATCAATCCATCCCAGCAGTCTGTGGATCCGCGTGGCCAGCTGGCAGGTCGGGTTGGAGGCGTTGGACGGAGGAGAGAAATCCATCCTGTTACCTCTCCCAGTCTGCCTCTCGTACTGGTCTGCAGGCTCCTGGTCCTGACTCCTTTCTGTGGCAGCTGGTGACAAGTGACAATGACACAGCTGGAGCTCAGTGGCAAACTCAGGAACTGATTGTGCTGCTCTGGATTATTGACTGATTCTTGTGTCTTTGGTCAACAACTTCAAAATAAAGGTTAAATAATCAGGTTTGTAGACCTTAAAATTAAATATATAAAAATATGATATACTACGTCTTAAATATGTTTAGGTGACTCAGCTTCTTCCCCCGATCGTCAATCCTGGGGAAGTGTAAGTAATTCTGCGACTCTGATTTCCCTTCACATCTGTCGTACTTGACAAATGATACTCTATTATATTATATATTCATTTTGGGCTGAAAAGGTATATTTTAATAGCCCCCATATTAACTTGAAATTTGCGACAACACTGCACTTGCCAGGGTGTTTGAAATCTGGTAACACGGCAAAAGTGTCACATCAGCTGTTCTTTAATAGAGGGGTAGAGTCAGGTTCCACTGGTGAAATAGAAGTTTAAGACATAAACAGTTATTTCTTTCCTACAGGTGACGACACAGAGAGAGAGAATCTAAGAATTGGATCAACAAAACACATTCTTGAGTCAGTGCCTCTGTTATTGTGACGATAGAATAATTAAGGCATATTATACTTTAGGCTATAAGATGCACTGGTTGCACAAAGCTTGGTCAAAAATAATTTGCTGCAAAAATGTGACTCTGTCGTCTGTAAACGTCTGATTAGTTGTTGAAGCTTTTACAAACTTTGACACAGTGCACAAAATGTCTGTATTTTTTTATTTTGAGGATATTGTGAAGATAATTTGAGAGAGAATATGAAGAGAGGCTAGAGAGTTATTTAAAGATAAGTAAATTTATCATTTGGGCATTCGTCAGTGTTCCAATACAGATTCAATGACGTCAGTTCTGCACAGGAAATGAAAAAAGCTGTTTACTGAAGAAACGGATGATTTACATCTTCTCCACTAAGTGTCACCGGCTCATGTTACCTCAGTGCAAACAGCCACAGGTGCATCTGGAGGGAGAGAGGTTGTTTTATGGACCAGTCGTCTTTGAGAATTCAGGTTGTTCAAGTGCGGTTGGCAATTAAACTGCATCAATCATTTAGCATTAAAAAAAAGAACGTAACTTAAAACTTCATTCAGCGCCTGCTGGGCTGGAGAGTGATGACCTATATACGAATATTCATCTTTATGTGTGTGAGGATCTGGCCTCGTGCCTTTCTGTTGTAGCTACAGGAACTCAGTATCCTGGAATGATGCAATGTGTTTCTGCAACTTGCCAACTCGCCAGGGGCAAAACAACAACATCATCACACACACACACACACACACACACACACTGTGTAGGTGTGTAAAGACTTTTTAATTCTCCAAACTAATTAGGGTGGTGGTGGAGTAGAACCTGAGCTCCGACTTGGCCCGTGTGAGTCTTGATGGATCGTGTGCTTCATATTCGAGAGTCGAGTTCATAATATTTACTCAGATACGACAGGAAATGAACGGCTCGAGGTTTTCGGCCGTTTCACTTTACACATTCTTCAGACATCACTTCTTTTGGCACTTTTTTATTCAAATGTGCTGAGAACAATCCCGTCTCCCTTTCTCACTGCTTGTCCTGGGCGTTCCCCTCCGACCCCCCCGCTCTGCATATTTGCATTAAGAGTCACTAATTGGCTCGGACACAAAGTGACCCCGCCCCAATATGCTGCTCTCATTCACACTGACACTCACTGCACCTCTTTTCAGATTCCACCTGCTCCCTCTCTCTCTTTACTTCATACTCACACATACATCAATCAATCAATCAATCAAATTTTATTTGTATAGCCCATATTCACAAATCACAATTCGTTGTGTTGTTGAAATGATCACTACTGCCCCCTCACAGATACATGGACAGCTCAACTCTCTTGTTTACAGTGTCGTTTGACTTTTACAGCCATGCAGCTGGAAGCCAGACGGCTCAGTGAAGGCTTCTGGAGAGACCTCGCAGAGCTCCAATGATTCACGACTCAACATGGTTAGTGTATTTTTATTGAAATAGCTTGTTCAAAAAATGGGAAATCTTTTCCAGGAAAATGTCCTTCGATGTTGCTAAAATCGGAAACAAAGACCGAGAGAGAGAGTTTCAGCAAGAAAACGTAAATATATAAATAGTCTGTGGTACATAACGTTTGGAAGCCTCTGATCTTGTGATGAGCCAACTGTCAAAATGCATGAGCTAACTAGAACAGCACTGGATTCCTCAAGGCCCAGCAATGTGATCAGGAAAACACACTGAAAAGTTGTAGATCTCATTATAACTCCTCTAAATACCTCTTCACTAAGATCCATGCAAAACTGTGAAAATATCCAAAAATGTCCTGTTTTGCAAATGGTTAAAAAAATGTGTCCGGATCTACGTCAAACGTTTATTGGATCTTTCTTGGCTCGTGTCCCATTCTTCCACTGGGTTTACTGGAAATGTGCGCAGCAGCTTTAACAAACCAATGAATGGACAGTGGTGAAACTATAACCTCCCTGGATCAGGTTATAACATATTTACTGTGGAGGCATATTCAAGTTGAAGTGACCCTTGTTTTCATGATTTGTTGTTTTAATCTAAAGGCCGATGTGCAGGAGGTTAGAGCCAAACTGCCTTTTTTGCCAAGAGATATAAAGTATATAAGATACATGATATGAGAGTGACACCTATACTCCAGTGTTGTTGTTAACCTACACTTCCTTATTACAAGGTAACCCACATAACAGTTATTATTGAGATTAATTGACGAGTGTGTGTCTGTGCATATATGTGTGTGTGTTTGAGGAGTGGAGGCATGGGAGTTAACTTGTGGTGTATCCTCCTGGGGCTAAGATTTTAGTCTCTCTCTTATTCACCTGGGAAAGAAAACTTCACTGTAATAGACACCCCTGACTATACCTAAGGCTCTACACTCAAACAGTCACACACACAAACACAAAGATTCACACACCCTCTGCTCCTGTTGGTGTGTTTCTGACTTTGTGTGTCTTTGTGTTCATCATATCGACGTGTGTACTGTGCATTTATATGAGTTTTTCTCATGTTTGAGTCACTGTGTCCTGTGTGTTTTTTATGTCGTTCTATATTTTGTCAGCTGTAGTCACCTGTAGTTATTCACTTCTGGGTTTTTGTTATCCTGATGTCAAGTGGCTGAGCTTTGATTTAGAGAGAGAGAGAGGGAGGGAGGGAGAGAGAGAGTGGAGGAGGTGAGAGCAGGGGGTCAATGAGCGAGTTAAATGGAAACCGGAGCTGGTCCGGCCTCACCTGGAGGCGGGGCTGTCTGCCTGAGGGCCACGAGCTGTCACTCACCACAGGAGCGAGCATGTCGTTCCCAGGACCTTTAGCTCAGGTGAGAGGAGAGTGAAGGGGAAACAGCACGAGAAGCACAGTCATGTTGTCTCTGCTCACACGGCTTACTGACAACCAGGACTTTAACCACCATGTCACCGAGGCCTGTGTCACCTCTTCACATTCCTCCAGAGCTGAAGATGAGCTTGTTAACTGTGGATGTGACACAGATATCTGTGTGTAGCTCTCAAGGAAAAACTCAAGTCATTTAACGTGCTTTCATTGTAGGCTGAAGAAAACCCTTTATTCATGTGAAGTATGTGTAGTATGTGTACTTATGAGTATCTGTCTGTGAGATGTGTGTGTGGGGATTCCCAGACCCGTGTTTACAGATTCCTGTTTCCTGCTCGTGTGGGTGTTGATCCCACGGTGAGTTCTGATGAATTTTCCCTGGCCTCTACTTATTCTGTGTGTATTTCCATAAATCAGTATCTACGTATTGATGTGTGTGATCGCAGGTCGTCCTTATTTACCCAGAGTGCCGTCTTCCTCACATGTTTTGGAAAAATGAATCAAAAACACTCTCTGAAAAAGCTTTGGACTAAACGTTGTGTGTGTGTTTTATCAGGGCTCCGGTTACGATGGAACTTTGCTTCACGTCCACTGTCGTCACGGCAGCGACAACCGACGCTCTGGGTGTTAGTTTCACGTTTATTTTTGCAGGAAAGTCTCATCCTCTCCTCCGTCCTCCACCTCCTTCCGTCCTCCATTGTCTGCAAGTTAGGATGAGTGGGGACAGATGTTGAGATCAATCTGTAGATATATGAACAAATGTTGTGTTTGCGGATGTTTGTCTGATGAAGTTTGATTATATCATATATATTGTGTTTACTGTAGATAGAGAAGAAATAAGATAAACAATGTTGTAAGTGTAAAGGAATATTTGATTTTTTTTCACACATGGTCAAGTCAATGAATCATGATCTGAGAATCTAATTATTTTAAATCTCAAGATGAATTTCCATCACAAACTCAAATGACATGGATTCTAATAATTGATAAATATATATTTAACTTTTAAAACTATTCATTTGAGATATTTGATTACTTGATAACCATTGATTATAGCTTTATTTGTACAGAACCTTTCAAAACAGCTGTTTCAAAGTAATTGGACAAGTAAAGACAACAATACAAAACATTAAAGACTTTTAAAGCAAAATAAAAACAATATATATAATATGTACAAACAAGGAATTTGACATGGTGAAGTGGTTCTCAATGTAATAAACAGTAAATGATAAGAACAACAAAGTTAAAGCCTTTAGTTAAACTTCATTTTTTACCTTTGGCCGTCAGTCTGGACCTCAGTGCCTTAACAAAGCTCTTTGCTGATATTGTTTCTAGTAGAAAAATACTGATTATCTTATTAAGTTATTCAGTTCATTGTTAACACGGCAAAAGTTTCAAAACCTCTGCCTCCATTGTAATCAGGGCGTCTAGACAGTGTGACATCATCTGCTGTCTTTTCTTATTTTGGGTTCAGCAAACTGACAAACCTTTTCCAATACACTTCACTGTACTGTTATAAATGTACCAACAAATTCACCATTCGTCCCATTAAATATTTGCATCATATAAATCTGTGATAGTGTGTTGATTGATTTCATGTAGAAAAGAAAAACCTTAATCCTGACACAGAGAAACGTGAGCGGATGATTTAAAATTTTCTGACGTTTCTTACAGACAAAATGATTAATGGATTATTGGCTGATGATGTTTAGATATTGATGTTTATCACTCAAACAGAGTCATTAGTCTTTACTTCCTCTAACTCTCTATTTTATTTTTCTCCATAATGTTCATCCTCTGTCAGGCTCAGTGGGATAAATGAGTTTATCTTCTCGACACTGAACCGTTTATCTTGGGAAGTCCCACTGGAATTTAAATGTGTATCAGTGACTGTATCAGTGACATGCTTCACACATAACAGTTTGAAGGACCGATATATGTGTCTGTGTGTCAGCTGCGTGTGCATCGTGACGCTCGGAGGGCAGAGGCTGTGAGTTAGAGTCTGTGCAGACGCCTGTAGGTGAGAGTCTGGTGACAGCTGAATGACGAGGATAATGAATGAAGTGCTGAATGGATTGTCTCTAGGGTCTTTGAAGCACACACACACACACGCACACAAGTTTTACAAATAACACACACTCCTTCACACCCGTCTCCTCCTCCTCCTCCTCTCCCTCATCAGACATTCCTCTTCTCCCCAGTGATGGAAGCATGAGTCGGGGCAGCTCTCTCTCCTCGCTCCCCCGGCTCTGGCCTGGCTCCCCCTCACTTAGCACCTCCCCGCTCCGGGCGCCTCTCCCCTTGCCACCATGCAGCCCGATTCAGGGAGGCCCAGAAATTGGACTCTTCAGCCCCCAAACAGAAGGCCTTTGATAGGTCAGGGCTACGTTCCCTGCGCCGGAGACCCATCCAGGCTCGGCTTTCACAGGGGGGGACTTCCACAAACCTCCAGGGACACGGGGAAGGTGCGGGAAGTCCATATTTTGCTCAAATATGTGACCTTGTAGATTCTCTGTTTCGATTCGTTCTCAGGCCAGTGCATACACACTGGTTTCCAGCAGATTAAGGAAACAGGATGGGGATAGAATGAGGGAACATGAAATGTGGTTTCTGGACTTTTGATACACATTCAGAGGTGCTTTGTGTTTCCCCTCACAAGCTGCTGCCCACTGCTAATCGAATTCTCTTCCCCGCTGCCACTCTCCTTTCACTGAAGCCTAGAAATCTCCCATATTTGACATGTAGACTTGAATACAGAGGACATTGTTTCCTCTGTGTGTGTGTGTGTCTGTGTGTGTGTGTGTGTGTGTGTGTGTGTCAGCTTTCCTGTAAAGTTGTTGAGACATGACAGTCCTGGCAGTTCCTCCTGTTCTTGTTGGATGAACTCTCTGTGACTTTCTGCTGAGTATGTCGCTACTCAAGTAACACACACACACACACTCACAGACACACACACACACACACCTGGCACAAAAACAGGTAAAAGCAGGAAGTAGAGGGCAAGCGTCTGTTTTTTTTTCTTCTTATAATTAGGTATCTGTGTCTCGATCTAAACGTGAAAAGGAGCAAAGGGCTGCAGGCCATTGAAATTGACAGATGTAGTCACACCAGTTTGTCATTCTAATTAACCAACATGTGAATTGCACAATTGTCACGGCGAGTCAGTTAGAGTGACAAAGGAAGGCTGTGTGTGTGTGTGTGGGTGGGGTGGGGGCGGGGTATATACACATAACTATATAATCATAATAATGATTTAACTGTACTTTCCAGTGAATTTCTCTTTGTTTGAGTACTGACAGCGTTGCGTAAAGTTTCATGCAGGAGAATTGTGACTTCAGACCCGACAAAAATCACGATCTTTGCGTTACCATAGCCACCGTGATTGTGTTGCTGCCATGTTGTCGTCATCGTGTTCTGTGCGAGCCGGAACTCCACCACCACCATTAATAAATGAGCTGCCTCTGCACATGACGCTGCCAGCGAGTACATTTCCTGTTTCAGTTACAGTATAGATGCATTTTTAGATTGAGGATGTGTGACACACCACATGTGCGAGTTCAACTTGTTATCACTTTTTTTGCCAGCATGTGCTCAGCTGTTCCCACGTCTGAGCTCCACCGGCTTAAACCACTTCATCGGGCCAAAGCCACCACTTAAACACACACTCGTACACAGAGAGTTGGTGAGTTCGCTCACACGGAACGGCTCGGCATCAGTTTGTGCACCAACGCACACACACACACACACACATGCACACACACGTATACACATTCATGCACACACTTTCACAGAAACAGAGAGAGATTGACCTGCCCTGCAGTGTTAGAGAGCAGCTTATTATGAAAGAGCATTTTCTGCATTCCAGACATGTCACCTAAAACCTGCTGTTTACCATTTAGTGCTGTGGGAGCTGTCCATCCAACCGCTCACCGAGTGTGTGTCTGTGTGTGTGTGTGTGTAAACTGTCGATGGGCTCCATCTAATCTTGCTCTTAAGGCATTGAGTGAACATGTCAAGACCTTCCTCAGGGTTGTGTATACGTGTGTGTAGTTGTGCGTGGGGAGGTTTAGGCGCAAGATGACAGGTTGTCATGTTATCCAGGTGCTTCTGCTAAGCTCCTTGTTGACATCATCGATAGGCGATACGCGTGAGGTGCAGAGGAATAAAGGTTAACGGGAATGAAAATAGACTAAACCAGCTCTGTTGCAATATTTCTTTAATCTGTCGCTGTTGATCTGGATTCGAATCGTTGAAGGATTTATATCAGCAAGTATTTCCAGTCGCAATACTGATTGGAACAGATATTACTTTGTTTATCTACATATCTCACATTGGTTTTGTTGTCATTGAAAACATTGATAACCAACTTTGTCTTATTCTTATATCTTCCTCAGCTTTTATTCCAGATGTTCTCCACACACACCTGCTCCACCAGAGACATTTAACTCAACCACTGGTCCCACAGACTTCAAGCAAGTCCAATTTAAATCATTGTTCCAATCATAATTACTTAATGGGATTTATCGTCTTCTCACTGGTGCAGGCTACTTCAAGTCAAACCAGGTAGTTGGTCTATAAAACGTGAACTTAACAATGAAACCGTGTGTTTTCTTGACCTCACCCGCTACCAGACAGATAACTGGGGGTGTGTAAACTGAAGATGGAAGTGGCAGACAAAAAGGACGCAGATGTTTAACCGGGATGTGTGTGTCACAGGGAGCAAGGAAATATAAGGTTTCAGAGTCAGATTCACGTATCGCTGTCGTGACGTTTGCATCTGAGGCCGTGACCTCTGAACCTGACCTTGAGGATGTGAGTCCCACCTGTTCCCGAAGAGAAAACCGAGCAGACGGAGGGGAAAGGGGAGAGAGTGAAGCGCTCGTCTCTTCCCTCAAGAGTGATGCACGACGAGAGGCATGTGCCAAGCTGCAAATCCTGTTTCCACGTTTACGCGCTCGGCCGTAAATCAGTCATGTGTTTATTGTTTTGGTTTATTGGAGTCAGAGGGGAACGTGCAGCCTCTGAAGCCGTGTGAGAAAATACACTGCTCGTTGCTTTGTTCGGGGATTTGTGTTGATGATTTAATATTTGAATCCTGTGTGATGTACGTTAAATGTGCGTCAAAGCTCAGCCGTAAATCGTCTTGATTAAGCACAGACACCAGTGGATCATCGAGAAGACACAACTGTCCTGTTTACCAGATCCTCTATGTGTGTGTTTTGGTGCACAGTGTGTTAACGTCCTCATATCTGCTGATGTGAGTCACACACTTCTTATGAACAGCCAGTCTCCACACCTGCGTCTCTGTGGTTGTTATATGTGAACAGGTGTGAAAAGGTTAGAGTGTGAAGGAGGAGGTGAGGCAAAGGTGAAACACAGCGAAAGGGTGAGAAACCGAGGCCCACAGTGGAAGTAGATGTCCCTGTGCCTCGGGGCCTTTGTGTGTGTTTGTGTGTGTGTGTTTGTATGCATGTGCGTGCGTGCCCAGAGGCAGAGAATTAGTAACAGGATATGGCTGCAGTAGAAATCTGGAAACTTGTACCTCCTTATCTAGAGGGCAAGTGAGTCTGTGTGTGTCGTTTTTCTCATACATACCTGATCACGATAACATCCACCCTATGAGTGTGTGTGTCTGTGTGTGTGTCTGTGTGTGTGTGTCGTTTTTCTCATACATACCTGATCACGATAACATCCACCCTATGAGTGTGTGTGTCTGTGTGTGTGTCTGTGTGTGTGTGTGTGTGTGAGAAGAGAGAGAGAGACAAGTCTCAGCTTTCGGTAAAGTCCCTGTGATAGCGCTCATGGCTCAGAGGCAGGGCGAGACAGCGACTGAACTCTTCACCAGAAACATCCTGTGAGTGGACAAAGACGAACTCCAAACACCAAGCACCCAGAGCCTGTGGTGACTTGTTATTTTTATACACTCAATTTAAATTCTTAGTGGAGCTGTTATTTATTCCCCCCAGTTTCAATGATATGATATTTACTTGTTGTTTTTTTTGGGGGGGGGATATAGAAAAAGCAGATTTTCCAAAACAAAATGAACTTGTGGGGAAAGAGAATATAAAATGAGATGTTACTGGAATCACAGGATGCTGAGATTAGAACCGATGTGCTGACCTGTGCACTTTTAACAAAACAGGACAATAGAACTCTGTGTTGTATGAATCTGTGAACACAAAGCTTGCAGCAGTCGTTTTGTAAATGCTCAGTGTTTGCGGGCGTGTGCTCGGGTCAGAGGAATTCCATTGTGAGCGACTGACGGGAGGAATGAAATGTGAGAAGTCATTAATATCGTTAAGGACGAGCTGTTGTAATTAATGTCATGAATCACGCTGCTGTCACGGTGTGGCAGAAGAAGGCATGGAGTGAGGCAGCATGCCAACGTGTGTGTGTGTGTGTGTGTGTGAGAGAGAGAGAGAGTGAGAGAGGGAGAGATGGTCCTGTACACACCTCCTTCTACATCATTTCGCCGTGTCTATACGTTTTTTCAACCACCCTCCCCCCTCTCCCTCACCAGCAGCCCACCCTCCGCCCGGCTGCCGGCACTTCCCCCTCGTCTCCTCTGTGTTTTTAGGAAGTTTTAGGTTCTGTCTGTGTTTTTTTTTGTTGCTGTTTTTTGGGTCTTCCTGAAAAGGTAAGACGATCCATCCTCCTTTTCTCCTTTCTTTCCGAGAACAATGCAGGAGGACGGTTGAGTCAGAGAGAGAGAGAGAGAGAGAGAGAGAGAGAGAGAGAGAGAGAGAGAGAGAGAGAGAGAGAGAGAGAGAGAGAGAGAGAGGGAGAGAGAGGGAGAGAGAGAGAGAGAGAGATCTCATCTTTCTCTCCGCCCTTTTCTTTTACTCCAAAACATTAAATTTGATCTTGCTAATTGATGCTTATATTAAAACACTGCATCCAAAAATAATGCATATGAATTCTCAACCTATAGATCATACATTTTGAAAACATTTTGTTTTACAGTGAATCAGTTAGTATAGTTCAGTGTAATTACGGCCTATCGGGTCCTTTCTTTAGATTTTGGGACATTTACACTCCACTTAAACATGAACTGGTCAAATATTACAGTGCATCATTTAACATGACACATTAAATCCCATTCTTTTCGGGCAATTATTCAACGGCACAAGGGAACAACAGGTGAAACTGTCATCATCACCTAATCATATTTCCTGCAATTTGGTTGGCAAAGGCAAACGACCTCAGGGCAGTAATTATTATCGTTTTCTGTGCTAAACGTCCAGGCAGGTTTACAATGATATTTAATTATATTGATTTATAATAATAAATTAATTCAAAGTTTACCTACAACTGCAACGCCGCGCTTTCCTCGTGGTCTTCAACTGGAGAGGGTGTGTCCCGTGAAATGAAACTTAATTAATGTAGTTTAACGTAATATGTATTTACCTTTTTTATGGTTGTAGACTGTACATGAACAATGGAGGATTAAAGAAGCTTGACTTGAATAGCAACAGTAACGGAGGTGAATGGGACCTAGCAACGTGCTATATTAGTTGAAACCCTACAAACTATACATAGGACTATAATACAGATGACTTTACAAATATCACTGCACTGGTAACATGAGCAGTCAGGGTACAGATCACTATGTATGACAATCAGTGAAGCCATTAACCGGCTGTAGATCACAAATCCAGATGCGTCTCCGTCACCATTGGCGGTGTCAAACTCCCAGTCGCCATCAGACGTTAAGTCGGCTCAACATAAATCCTCTTCATGGTTCAGAAATGTAATCTCCTTTCATGTGGCGGAGGGCAGAGGCTTGGAGGGAGGGCGGAGGTCTCGGTGTAGACATTGAGATGTGACTCACTTCACACAGAGATAGAGGTGGAGGATCAGTCTGGATACCTGGTTTGTGTGAATGACACTTTGTCTGCTGCCGGTCTGGAGTTCTGTCTCTTCTTCCGATCGTCCTCCATCGTTCTCCCGGTCACTGCAATGAATGAGGAACACCTCCATTTCCCAGTCACTGAAATCATGTTGGATTGTCATGTTTGAGAGAAACGTACCACTTGTACACATCCCTCTTCTTTCTTCTTATTCTTCCTCTTTCCCATTTACGTTCTTCAATTTGTCTGTGTCTTCCTGTGGTCTATCGATCACACTCTCTCTCCGTCTTGTCCCTCGCTACCCGATACCGATGTCAGGTCATCAATGCCCGTGTCAGACGTGAGAGTTGTGAGTCATGCTTCTATTTGGAAAAGGCTGGCCTTATAAACTGACCGCCGATATTGGATTACTGAACAAACAAACTTTGAGCCCCGGCCCAAAATCCATTAGCTCTATCGATAAACACACACACACGAGCGTGAACGCCTGCAGTTATGTGCAATGAAATGCAGATGGATATCAGACGTTTTCTTAAACTCACAAAAGCCGACGCACACAAAGCGAGCAGCGGACACTTAACGGACACGTAGGAAAATAAACACAAGTCCATTAGCTCTGTGAATAAACATGAACTATAACACAAATAATACGCATATTCTTTAAAATCCCTTACGGCAAGAACCATATTCTGTGTCTTTGTTTGCTCATGTTCAAGCCATAGATGAGTAGAGATCAAATAACTAATTAAAGTTAAACTCTCTATGCACCAGTATAGGTAAGAACTACTTTAAATAACAGAAAACAACTTTGAGAAACACATTATTTTAAGTGGCTTAATTAGGTCTCAGTCCCATCTGCTTACATGGATGAGGCAGGGTTTATCACCACCAGGGGGCGCTCAAGCTGGTTTTTTGAAGATGTGTCCTCCTGACAGTGAATGGTCAATGTCCCAATGAGAGGTCAGACGGACTAAAGGTTTGGTTATGATGAGGTTTTGCCTCCGGAAAGCTCCATAAAGAAATAACCAGTTTCTGTTTTTCTTTTCCTCCTCCTTTGCTGCGTTTCTCTCTCCAGAGTAAAACTAAATTCCTGCGTGGAAACACTGAGCTCCAACATCAAAAGGAAACAAGAACTTTTACATAAATTCCAGTCTTAATACCACAGCTCAGTGTGCATGCTGGTTGGCCATGGACACACACATACACACACAGGTGCAAGTGCACACAGGCAAACTGTACACACACACACACACACTTTTCCATGCGGTTAACACAGTGGTAGCATTTTGCGATGGAGGTTTTTTCCTCAATTACCAGCTCTGTGAGGGACCTTTCAGAGTGTGTTAGCCCGTCACTGAGGTTAGTGGGAGTGGATCCATTCCCAGCACACACTAGTTAATGAGCTAGGGAAGTTTAAAGGCAGGTTTTACAGCTGTAAAGCACTTCATCAGGATATTAGACACCAAGTACATATTTTTCTCCTGAATATTCTTGTTTACCCAAAAACGTACACCTTCGGGATGCTTCCGTGTTTTCTAACTGTTTAGGTTACAACATACTTTGAAGGGGAACTTCTGTTCTTTTCTTTGAGATATTTGATGCTTTGAAAACAAGGTGACACGTCAGGAGTGACAGCTGAGTCGTGATTGGTCGAGCGTGTGCATCATTGTGTGCTTCAGTGGAAACTTGGAAACTCTTTGGACTTGTGAGAGTTATTAGGAGTTTGGGTCTTCATGCCAGGAGGAAGGAGGATCTACAGATCAGGATGGGACTCATCAGTTTTGACTGTTTCTCAAATCATGTTCGTCTCTGTTTGACCTATTTTTCCGAGATGAAATATATCCGGTAACTAGAGTGTAGCCATGTGACAGAGGAACCAATGGGGCGGGTGCATCACTCCAATATGACGGATGTCCTGTCAACATGAAGAATGATGGGACCTTTGCACAGTCCCCCAAATAAAACTTGTCTCTCTCTCTATCTCTCTCTCTCTCTCTGCCTCCAGCAGCAGTTGCAATCACTGCGAGTTAGCACCTCGTCATGAGCATTCTTCAGGACATATTAGCACAGGCGTCTCTGACCTATCCAGTTTCAAACCACACACATGCGTGTAGTGTGCAACCAAATATGAGGCCAATCCGCTCCCGCCCTGAAACACAGTTTGTACAGACGGCCTCAACAACAAGTGCCTGGTTTAAAAATAACCTCTGTATCATTAAGGATGCGGGACCTGATTGGCTGAGAGCAAGGACATATGACAGGCGTCGGCCAATGGAGAGGATGGAGGACAATGAGGATTAAGTTACCTGCGTGTTTGCTGTGTGTGTGTCGGTTGTGTGTGTGTGTGTGTGTGTGTGTGTGTGGTATTTATATCAGCAGTGAAAGTGTCAGTGCGAGAAGGTCAGGCCTCTGGGTAAACACTTGTGCCTGCAGGATCACTGTGACGCCTTGTTAAACATGTGGTCAGTAGCGCTTGGGTGACATTTGACAGCACGGACTCGGAGTCTCGATTCAAACGCTTCAAGATGAACAGAATTAGATTTCTGCCGTTGAGTGACCTCACAGCTCTCTCTCCTCCTCCTCCCTGCAGCCTGCCGCCCCGGAGCAGAAATCAAGACGACCATATTGCACAATTTATGTCAATCCAAATGGAGCAGAAAGGACTCGAGCAGGCGATAAAGTGCATATTTGCCCGGTGCTGTAACACGGTCAGTTGCACAGGGAAACGCTCCCTGAGTGATGTGGAGTCGAGCAGGTTCTCCAACAGGAGTCAGCTCTTTATATCTCATTCACTGGGTGGATTCCATGGTGGCAGAGAAGAGAGCGTGACCACAAATCATTTATTGCCGCCCGTCTTGTGTTTCATATTCTCAATTGGTTGTCATTCTCTTTGTCTTCTTATCTTCCCTGAGATTCTTTATTGTCCAATTAGACTCAGGGGCCACAACATCATATTGTTCATGATGCCAAAACGCTCCGATCATCGTCACTCATCATTCAGCATCAATCCAACAGGTGCACGACATGTTTCGCCTGGTTAATGAGTCCTGAGACGGTTTCACAACACAAGTTTGTGGCAAAACATCAGTTGTCGCAATCAAGAGCGATTCAGATTGTCTCTGATTGGTTCACAGATCGTCCGCCGCCCCTCCCGACAGTGGGACCAGCTGATTGAAGAGCCACATGTCGAGCTTGGAGTCGAGGCTGAGCTGGGAAATGAGGAATGGTCAAATTGGTTCAGTGGCACGGAGTCAAAATCTGGAGTTTAGCTCTTAACTGAGATCTAAAACCAACGCAGCCACTATAATGTGGGATCCTGACCCTTTTGCTCGGAAACGTTAATGAGGACGTATTTTATACTGTATTTTACAATCTATAACGGGGAGCCTACATTGTGCGGTACATTATTCTATTGAGTAGAACTAGTGCAACAATTTGTCCAAACCATTTGTTGCTAGTTCCAGGTATGGAGACGAGATTCTGATCAGCTCCTCTCAGCTCCTCTGGCTCATCAGCCCTTTGTGAAGACAAGGTTTCTACTGAGTCACCTCCTGCTCTTCGAAACAAATCACAACACGAGACCAACTGTTGTCGTAAAGAAAAAGAGAGTTTCTCATGTGCCCCGGTTGAGGATTCTGGTGGAGAAAGGATGAGACGGGGGAGAAAAGTTCAAACAGACAGAACGTGTGGGAGGATTTAACACGAGAGACATCGAAAGAGACAACCAGACTGAGAGACAGAGAGTGGGCGGACGATGAGCTCCCTCAGGAGACGCTCCGTCCAGAACTCAGCTCCTTAAACACAGCGTGACCGTACACAAACTCTCAGACACTGACACACACACACACACACACACACAAACGCTGACCCCAGGGCTGCGGGGTCAGAGGTTCGACTCATGGTCCCCGTGTCCTTTAAAAAAAATCTGCACATGACAATTACGGCGAATTTGATTAACAGAGCGAGCGGCACGGCTATCGCTGGTCCAGTGTATCGAGTTTCACTAGCTGTCATTTATACAGCCACGGGAAGGATGGGGGAGTCCCTTTACTGGCCTGAAGCAGACTTCAAACAAAGCCCAGTGGAGAGAGAGAGGGAGGGAGAGAGGGAGAGAGAGAGGGAGAGAGAGCCAAGAGCAAATGAAAGAAGGGAGAAAAGAAAAAGAGGAAAAACAATTGCACAAATGAATGAGCAGACAGAGACAATTTAACAGGAGATGTGGGAGCCTTCCCCCAGTCATCGCGCGTTGGGTTTCACTCTGGCAGCTCCGTGTGAATAGCCATTAGTTTCCCAAGGCCGTCACATTGTTCAACTGCTACTATGTCGAAAAAACCTGAAACAGCCACTCGGTCTGGAAATCAGGCTCAAGTTGTTAACCAGTGGGAAGGAAGAATGTGAAGCTCTCTGGTGAGATGCTAACTGGTTAAACACAGCTGTGGATTTACCATTCCAGGACAACAGGACACACGTGCACAGATACATATATGCACACAGACATATTGGAAACAAAAATTACAGATTTACACCATAATATGTGTCCTGTAAAAAATCATGACATCATGCAAAAAGACTTTATCGTCTAGACTGCTAAAAATAAAGAGGAATACATATTTTGCACCATAACAAGTGGGTAAACGCAGGTTTTTTTAAACGTGGTAAAAAAGGTAAGTGACTCTCTTCCCATTGCAGGTCGAAGCTGGAGCCGATAAAAACCCGGGAGGGAATGTTTGGATCAAATCCCATTGTAGACAAAGGCCAGATGTTGGATGATAGTGGGTGTCAGTGGGTTTTTAGATCAGGGGAAATGGGTCTTTATCAGCACACAAACACAGTCAGTCAGTCGGATTCTCCAGGACAAGATCTGTCCTGTTAGCCCCCCCTCCCCCCACAGCCCCCCCCACCCATTCATTTTGATTGGGCCCACTTGCTTTTACGAGCACTCCGACCAAATCCGACTGCTTTATTGGGACCTTTCTTTTCTCTCTCTGTCTTTCTTCCTCCTTTGCACACTGCATGGACGACCCCTCTTCATCCGATGTCTAGCTCTGCTAATACAAGTCTAATAAAGTAGGACTTTGTGTCACAGCTGTTTAACATTCAGAACCCGGGACCCTTGTTCGGGGAGGACGGAAAAAAGAAAGCCGAGTTATTTTCCAGTCCCATCAGCGTTTGAGTGGCTCGCGGGCCGTGAGTGTTATCAACCTAAACAAATCGGCCCAAACAGCGGCTCTAATGCAGTCGCGGAGGAACGCTGGATTTATTTTTCTTTCAGGGATACAAATGGTTTAGTAATAAAATTGCTGCCCAGGCTTTCGGGGCTTAATGGCCACCTCTTGACAAGTGTAAATGAATGGCCAGCGAGGCCGAGCGAAGGGAGGTGCAAGGAAAGAGAGAGAGAGGGAGAGTAGTAGCAGTGAGAAACAAGGTTTGAGATGAAACATGCTGTTCTCGCCTCGGACACACACCCACACACACCTACACACACCAACGCACACAGCAACACACATACACACAGTCTGCAAGCAATTTCACAGAGCTAGGTATTCTCTTCCTTGTTCAGCAAGACGTTTCATTAATCTACGCAAATGCACTCAGTTTTGTGTGTGTGTGTGTGTGTGTGTGTTTGTGTGTGTGTGTGTGTGTGTCGGCTGTTAGAGTGTGTTGTGGTCTGGCAGAGATGGTTGATGGAAATGTGCTGAGTCGGGGCCATGAGGAAATGCAGCTGTTGAACCAGCAGTGAATTTGTCTCTCTCTCTCTCTCTCTCTCTCTCTCTCTCTCTCTCTCTCTCTCTCTCTCTCTCTCTCTCTCTCTCTCTCTCTCTCTCTCTCTCTCTCTCTCTCTCTCTCTCTCTCTCTCTCTCTCTCTCTCTCTCTTTCTGTCTCTGTTTCTTTACCCCTGCATCCCTCTGTGGAAATAAAGAATCACTATACTTTAATGCTCCGCTTTTACAGGTGCTCCCGTGTCTGAATGTCTATGCTGAAATCTATCTGTGTCTGTGTGTGTTTGTGTGTGTGCGTGTGTGTGTGTGTGTGCGTGTGTGTGTGTGTGTAGCGGTCGATTTAAGTGTCCCCGTCCCTGGTGAATTTGATGGAAATCAAATCCATGCTATCGGGCAGTGTTTACGTGACCTTGGCTCTAATTAACTACTTCAGATCCATTCAATTCATCCTCTGTGATGGACTAGTCCCGACTGAATGGGCCGTCCTGAAAAATGTATTATACACCCCCCCCCCTTTCCTTTTAGTGTAGGCCGATCAAAATCTATGAATCTGGGTTTTAAAGGGATGAAAATGTGATTAAAGTTGCATTTTATTTATTCCAGTGATCTTATCTCATTGTATCTTAAAATGAATTGAGATGTGATGGTTTACTCTTAAAAACTTTGTATGAAAATACAGTTAAGAGAACTGTTTTCCACACGTTAAAGAGATGAGTTATTTTTAAAAGCTTTCCTTTCCTTTCCTTTCCTTTCCTTTCTTTTCCTTTCCTTTCCTTTCCTTTCCTTTCCTTTCCTTTCCTTTCCTTTCCTTTCCTTTCCTTTCCTTTCCTTTCCTTTCCTTTCCTTTCCTTTCCTTTCCTTTCCTTTACTTTCCTTTCCTTTCCTTTACTTTCCTTTCCTTTCCTTTCCTTTCCTTTCCTCCCCTCTCCTCTCCTTTCCTTCTCTCCTACCCTCTTCTCTCTGTAGTGAGTCTGTTTCAGTGACTCCTCCTCAGATGTTCCCAAGCTAAACTTGCCTTATAAACACCTGCAGGTCCCAAGTATTTTCAAATCAACCTTGTAAACACAACTGTAAGAGAGTGGACACAGAAGAAAGTGGAGGGTAAATTCTCACTTGCTCCCATATTTGATTTCAGCCATCGAGCAAAAAAAAGCCAGTTTTGAAATATGGGCCTTTCCTAGAAAAATAAATGGACTGTGTCAAAAAAGATTCAGTGCTGCAACTCAATAATTTCTCATTAGAGAGATCTGTAAACACACACACACACACACACACACACTCACACACACACACACACACACAGGCCAACTGCAGTGTGCATGGTTCGTGATTCTGGTGAAACACAAATACACACAGATCTAAATGGCTAATGTCAATGTGTGGAGTGTAAAGAAAAATCTGTATGTTACACACCCAGCCACCCACACACACACACACACACACACAAACACACACGCCACGGAAAATAGACTCCTTGCTGTCACGTCTTTTTATGTTCAGCCAAGAGACACATAGCGAGAAACTGAGGCTGACATTTCCAGTATGTTATGAAGTGAGAGAGCAAAATAAACATAATAAATAGTGGGATTGACATCATGTGTCTGCTGCGGAGCGCCAATGTGAAAAAAGAAAATGCCCGGGGGACGGTGTGACGCTCGGTCAGGAAGAGCTGACGGAGAGACACTGAACAGCTCAGTGGGAAAAGGGCTGGTTTTTTCCCTTGAAGACTGTTTAACCAGCAGCTCCCACTGAACTGCTGCCTGATTTATGATTTGTACGTCTATTTTTTGAACTTGTATCACAACAATGTGACGGGTTCTTATTTTTGTCTGGAGGGTGAGCGTGCAGGTGCCACAGGAGGATCTGAGGAGGCACCTGAAGCCTCTCTGGTCTCTGTCCAAGCTCCAGCTCTGACCTTTCAGAGGGCTCAGTGGGTTTTCTCTATCCGTTCCAGGAGCCCGGCTGAAAAGCAAAAGGCCACAGGGATTAGCAGTGCACGACTTTGTCTACATTTCTTTCTTTAACCGATATTTTCCCCTCTGACTTCAAGGAAAGTCTCCGTCTACACAAATGTTGTTTTTAAAAAATATCTCCAGACGAGAACACAAAAACAAAACTCTCAAAAACTAGCACGCTGGGCCAGTGGGTGGCGATAGAGGCGACATGGACATTCCGTCAAATACCAGAGAAGAACATTGTTATTATGATATGAGACAAATGTGCAGTGATGCTAAATTTAGCGGCAAACTTTAAATTAGAGCGAGCGGTGATAAGTGAACCAAGAGAAACCTCCAGTGTGTTGTTTCTGGTGTTCACTCGTTTCACAAGGCAATAGTGTGAAGTAGGCTGTGATGTCATCGTTTCCAAAACGCTCCTTTTTATTGGAAAAGCCTTCCCTGATTTTATTTGAGTTTTAATTCCCCAGATTTATTTTTTGCTACACTTTTTATTTGTTACATTTTAAAACTGTTGATTTTATGACTAGTCCATTTATTTTGCTGACATTATAAACCACTTTATAAGGAGGATTTTGAAAAGTGCCCTACAAATTAAGTTATATTAATATTATATTATATGGTCAAAACTACACTATTTCCAAAGTCACATTTACATTAAAATCTGAACCACTGAAAACAGCCACGTGATTACATTATATTATATCCAGACTCATTTATGAATTCAGAATTTGCCCTCAATAAGACGTTTGAGGACACTGCTTTCTGTCTTCACTGTCTTTTATAGATACCCTTTTAAAAAATGTAATTGTGGGTTGAAGTGTGTATGCTCAGATGTGTTGTGTGTGTGTGTTGGATCCATCGCTGTGTGTTACTCCGAATGGGACAGAGACTCCACCTCTCACCTTTTTCGAACCGCAGGAAAACAGGGAGGAAGGAAAGACGAATGTGTTGAATGTGTGAGATAGACAAAACAGGAGAGACGACAGGAGAGAGAGAGAGAGAGAGAGAGGAGGGAGGTCGAGAAACGAGGGAGAAACACTGAGAGCGTTGAAAGATCCTTCACAGCCATCCGAGGCCCTGGATGTTTATTTTCCCTAATTATGCATATGAGCTGTAACGCGATACGCCGTGCTGTGGGAATGCCACAAAACTAATTATGGTGTAACTCCGATCCTAATTAGCCCATAAACACACAGACACAGACACACACTCAACACGCATGCTCACACACGCAGTAAAAAAAAACCTGTGTCTCTATTACAAACTGCTCAGAAAGCTGTTAGTGTGGCTCTCACTGTTGCACACAGACGCACACCGAGCTGCCTCATTTACAGTTTACAGTTTAAACGCGGGCTGTGGTATTTGGCGCGGTGGTTAATGGGAGACCGTAAAGCTCACGGCTGCCGTCTTGGGTCCGTACAGAAGACTGGAAGCGCCTATAAGCCCACGTTATGTGGACATCTGATACATGGGTGTCTAGACGATTCCGGTGGCAGATTTGGGTTTTCCTCTCTTTGTGGGATCCTCGAATCAGAAGGTACAGTACAGGAAGTCCAAACAAAACATTTTAGGTTTAGCTAACGTGATTTAACATTATTAAATCACACACAAAAAAACTTAAAATGAATAACGCACATTTAACACTCCTGTAGCTCACATTTCCTTATGTAAGGTTCATGACATACAAATTAAATATGTCCTTTTAAATGACCAAATAGCAAATTTGTGTCAACTGTGGCATATTTTGTAATTTCTCCCTCTGACGTTACGTGAGAGACGTGCTCCACTTTTTGTCGGTCCATGGTATGACACAGTATCCTCTCTTCTCCGGTTCCAGACATGAGTCCAGTGTAAACCAGGCATGACAGACACTCTATACTCCCGTGTTCGGTGTCTGACTTTGCCTCAGCTCCACTCTGATGTTCAAATCACTGGTAAACGATACGTGCACTGGTCCATACCTTGATTTCCAAACAGCGATTTTGTAAAACTGTAAAAAATCACTTGAAGCTTGTTTTGTATTTGTTGCTCATCCCAACAAACTTCCTGTGTTGTGAGTGTGCACATTTCTTTTGTGCTCTTAAATCCGAGTCGACTCCACTTCCAGGCCACAATGCGCCGTAAACTCAAATTAAATGTTGACAAGCGGTGGCTGGATTCACTTCAGGTAAAAAGCATGTTTTTTTTTCGGTTCCTCTAACAAATCTAATTAATTTGAGTGGATTATCTTCATCAGTCGTTATCCCATCTTAAGACCTGACGCATGTAAAGAAATATAGCACCAGAAGGTTTGCAGAAAGCCAGATTGGGTTAGATTAGACGCGAGTCATTCAGAAAGCAGCACGAGGTGTGTAACTCTACCCGGGTCCCCGGCTCTCAGCTTCAATTTAAATGGAGAAACGCCCCGTGCACAACCCTGACTCTGTAAGAGAGGAACTCAGGCGAAACACCTTGAGCCTCTTTCAAACAAATTTGCCCAAATCAAAGTGGCACTTGTGAATAATTACACCGGGTGTTTTCATGTTGGAATAAGAAGGAAAACAACAATTAACCGTGAAAGTTTCCCCCCTTTTTTTCCCTGCACCTCCTCCTCCTCCTCCTCCTCCTCCTCCTCCTCCTCGGCCTGCATGTGCCCCGATAGCTTGGGGAAGTATCTATTTACTTAGTGATTAGGACAATTTGACTGTCGTGGGCTCGTAAACTCAAACCACTCAGTGCAGCAGATTGGCCCAGACAACATCATCAAGCCACAATGTGACACACAGACCCACACATACATGGACGAGTACACACACTCACACAGGCTGAACCCCGCTCTGCTCAACAAGCCCCTCATCTGGATTTCTGTCTGTCTTTTCTTCTCCGTGTTACCCTCAAACTTAAATAAACCTTCACATATAATTACGGCCAATTCTGTATATTTTCACGTCCATTTCCTTGAAACACTCAGAGCGATGGAGCTCTGAGAGCCGGGGCGCTCGTCCTGATGAGGGAACAGCGCACACATGCTTCTCCACTCGGGGAAGAAGTGAAAGAGCGTCTTTTATTGATTCAGAGGTGAAGAAAAAAGAAGGTTAAGAGCAACATTAGTCGCTCTGTCCTTCGCCCCGAGAAGCAGCCGCTGTGTATTTGGTTTGTGCGAGAATGCCGTTCATGTGATCTGCCGCCGCCGCGCAGCGATGAAAACATTATCAGAGTCAATATTATGAGTGAGGAAAAGGTCCTCTTACGCAGAATGTGGTATTGTGGTCACGTCTTGATGTCTCACTCACGTTAAGTGCCAGAAGTGGTAAAAAGGGCGGCATCGCAAAAGTCGAGTTAAACACTCAAATCTGGAATCGAGTTTGGCGCCACCTGTGACCTTCTGACCCAAAACAGGCGAGCACGTGCACGGGCCCACGCACGGGCACGTGAGACGGGAAGTTGTTTTACATTACTGGAAAAATTTGGCAGAATAATAGTCAAAGTAGTTTATAATATTTTGGATTTCCACAAAACTGGAATCAGTGGGACGATCCAGGATTATGTTTATTTTAGGTTGTGCTCCATCCAACCAGTAGAGGGCAATGGGAATCCTCTTTGGTGACCTTTGACCCTGCAGGAAAGTCCACATGTAGATCCACAGCTATTCTCCAAAGTAGATAGTTCTCACCTCAGATTTAAGTCATATTTATGATAACACATAGGCAGCATTGTTTATTTATAGATACTACTGTGTGTGTGTGTGTGTGTGTGTGTGTTTGTGTGTGTATGTGTGTGTGCGTGTCTGTGTGTGCGTGTGTCTGTGTGTGTTTAGAGGGGGTGAGATCTGGTCAGTGTCCCTATGGCCAGAGAAGGATGCAAGTAATTACCAATTCTCCAAACACTACTTTGCCCTATTTAAACACATTACATGCTCCTCACAGCCACCGCAGGCCACTTCTTATTCACTACAACCTGGGAACTCACACACACTCACATACACACACACTCACACACACTCACATACACACACACTCACACACACACACACACACATACACACACTCTGCACTTGCAAGCTGACTGCAATTAACCAATCATCATCACCATATTCATGGTCGTCATCATCATCATCCAGACAGACGTGAGTCCTGCGTGCACACACACACACACACACACACACACACACACACACACAGATCCACAGTGAGCGAGTTTACACGACTGTTGTTTGTGTAACTTTCACTTCATTCCTCTGGAGGTTAATCTGTTTTGTAAACTGATGCTGGTTCAATCCCCTCGTCCTCTGACCTGTGCTCAGCAGTTCCCTCTGTATCAGAAGATCGATCCACATCAGTGAAAGAACACACAATGCATTTGTTATATTTCTTTATTGATGCTGGTGTATTATTTATCACAGAAGGATTATGCAGGTAATTTTTTACGCAGGACATTTAACAGGACTCCTCAAAAAATACTGCTTCCATATATTATCCTGAATTTAAACTTCTTAATGCAAATGTTTTACCCCTGACTGTTTTATTTACAGGCCAATAA
Source organism: Pseudopleuronectes americanus (assembly GCA_038501795.1). Lineage (NCBI taxonomy): Eukaryota > Metazoa > Chordata > Actinopteri > Pleuronectiformes > Pleuronectidae > Pseudopleuronectes > Pseudopleuronectes americanus. The sequence goes on along the minus strand of JBAMIH010000098.1, from coordinate 21,799 downwards.
AGTGACTCACACAAACATTCTCTCAAAATCAAAAGAATTTCTTCTAACTTTATTTAATCAGGAAGGTGTGAGTCTAGAAAATGATAAAATATGCATGTGCACTTTTGCGTTTAGAAGAGGACTCGGCTAAAATCTTCTTCATTTGAGCGTGGCCTAGGGGATAGAGCGGGTGCTCTGCAACAAGAAGGTTGCCGGTTCGAATCCCACACTATCCCATCTGCATGCCTAAGTGTTCTTGGCAAGATACTGAACCCCTAAATGGCCCCTCATAAATGATGAGTGTTCTAAAAATGTAAGTCGCTTTGGATAAAAGCGTCAGCTAAATGACATGTAATGTAACATCTGGCCCCTTAGGAAAAAACAAAAATTTGAATATAAAAAAGGAATTACAAAGCATAGAATCATGTGATATTCTAGTAACTGTGGCAAATGATATGGGAACACGTTCTGGATTGGCTTCTCAAAATGACAGTTTCACTGTTTTCCGTTTTTATGAAACTCCTTCAAATGCCTCGTGGCCTAACTGCTGATCTTTATTACCCTTAAAATGTTGCTCGTGTATCATCACTTCTCCGAGAGACGAGGAGCAGCAGCTGGACTGATGGGCGGGCTGCATGCTAACGTGTCAGGCAGGAATGTGTCGTGCACGGCGAAGGCCACGAGGCAGACGCGTCGCTCCGCCGCTCCGTCCGGCCCACGGCTCTGACAACCGATCTATCTGCACACGGAGAGGGAGAGAGGCTGATTAGTTTAAGAGGGCCTGAGGGCTTCATTACAATATCACAACAAACAATTATCATGTCTCTGGAGGGACCGGGGGAAACACATATGCAAAACACAACCAGCAGCCTCACACACAAACACTTTTTTGTAACACACTCCATGTGAAAGCTACGCGCAATGCTCACTTCTTTCAGTATCTGCATTTCACACCCTGAAAACACAAATATGAGCCGTAACTCTTTTTTCTTTCTTTCTCCTCGTTCATACGACAGGTGGTTTATGAAGTGTAAAAGAGGTGAGAGGTTTTCTGCTCTTAACCTTCACTTCCTGTTGTTCCTTTGTCTCTGGGGAAATTCTGTGGACTCAGCAAAAGCTCATTAAACCTGTGAATTTTATTGTTAGTGATAAAAAAAGCATTCAGCATCTCGAGCTTCACATTAACACGGAATCTACTTTAAATTACTGACATCAGAACAGAAACAGTTCTTACTCTGTGGATACAAATACAAATATATAACCAAAAAGTTAAACACAATTGAATAATATTCACTTAATTATCCATTATTATGATATTTAAGCTCCAGTGATTTTAGGAGGCACCGGTCATTTGGAGTGAAAATCGTATTTGCTGTGAGAAGAATTGCATTTGGAAAGAAATGAAACACTCTGGTTAGCGTTCTGTGGTGAGCGGCCGCCCAGACAAAGAGCCGGTGTTCGGTTGCATCGCAGTGGCCTTTGCTCAATACTTACCACACACACACACACTCACACAGACACACATACACACACACATAATCACACACACAAGCTGCTGTAACCTTTTGCTCATTCCCCAAGCAAAGGTTACGTCCCACACACCACTTAACTGTCATTTGTGGGAGCCAGACGAGAACAGCTCATTCATAAATCCACGCAGCAGATTACAAATACTCATAAATAAAGGTTTTATAATAATGTGAATCAATGAGCAAATTCAGTGGTAACAAGATAACAAGATTTAGCCCAGATGAAGGATTTGCTGTTAATCGTAAATGTGTTTATTGGAACATTACCACAATTTTGGCCATAAATATATTTAATAAACTCACAATGATTAATCTTTTCCCCCAAAAAATATACGAATATACATATTTTACCTAGTTTATTATTTAGTTCTTACAGCGTAAATACTCGAAAGTAATAAATAAGAAATTAATACTGAGGCACACACACACACACACAGATATGTAGAGAGAAATTAATATATTTTTCTTGCTGCTGCTAGAAAACTTGGAAAATGTGGGGAAATAAAAAAATGTTCAATGTGTGACCGGTGAAATGAAACTCCTGCCTTTTATTTGAGTAATGACACATAATCACCAGAATATTCCTGCCCAATCATCAGCATGCTAATTATTCACCTGACCAACGGCAGCCTCACATGTATTAAAGGTTAGTAACACACTCATTACTTGTCAACAATGTCCAGAGCTCTTGTCAACCTGGTGATTAATGAGCCCCACACTTACACAATATTGTTTTAACATGATTTTTCTAATAGAGCAACTTGAGCTGCCAACAACACGCAAGAACAAAACAAAGCTGGAGAGAGAGAGAGAGAGAGAGAGAGTCGTCTTTGGATGGAACCCAGAACATCGACACTTCTGCGTGAACCCAATTGCAGAGGACAAAACACAGACACACAAGAAACCCGCTCCGTGTGCAACACATTACTGGTTATCGGCCGTCTCTGCAACAACTCACATTTTTCGGGGGGGGTGTTTTTCATTAAGTGCATGTAATTGAATATTAGCAGTTTCTCTTTTTTTGGGGGTCCTTGCCTGTGAATAGCTTTTCTGCTGACACGACAAAAAAAAACATAACACATATAGAGTTTGACAATAACAGTTTTTGCTTTTGTTCCTGAAATGAATTTTTCCTCATAACACCGGTGTCATATATCAAGGCCAATGTGGCGATTAAAATTAAAATACAGATTCACTTATTAATGCAGCTTATTTTTTATATTTTTAGATGGTCCTCATAACAGGAAGATTCCCACACGCCAAAAACATTTAAATCAAAAGTTCATCCACACACTCAAGTCCCTCCAGCATCATGGACACTGGGAAGGTTTCACTGTCTGTTTCATCTGCAGTGAATTAACAGCTTCAGAGTTTCAAGGCTGAACCCGGCCTCATCCTATTTAAAATATGCTCTGCTTGTGCCTCTGCGAGTGTGTGTGTGTGTGTGTTTGTGTGTGTGTGTGTGTGTGTGTGTGGGTCCAAGCGGTGGTTGATAATCATGCTTTGTTTCGATTGCTGACATTAATCTAATTGTAATTTAATTTGATTTAGACACAGTATAATATCTGTACATGTTTGCATATATATGCTCTGTGACTAGCGTGTGTGTGTGTGTGTGTGTGTGTGTGTGTTCCAAAGCAGTGTAGGGTGTTAAAGGCGTTGGTTGGGGGGGGGGCTCAGCAGGGACTGCAGCATGGAGTCTTAATTCAATTTAAAGCTCTGTTTTGACAGGAGTTAAGAGTTAGCTGTGAAGGTAAGAAAGCTCAGTAGTCTGCACCGTCTGGATCAGAAACACACACTTGTACCCATGCACACATGCATCTACACACACACACACGTACACACACACACACTAGGACAAACTCAATGCATCGCTGTCAAACGATGCAACAGCGAGGATTCCCATCATCTGTTAGGAAAAGACGATTCCAGTAAGTATCTCACACATGAAGCAGTCAGCTCGTGTTCAGCTCAGTCCTTCAACATAATGAAGTCCCCACCTTTTTCCATTGTGTTACCAGTGTTGGTTTCATAACACTGCCAGGATCTAATACTGCCTAATTTGATCCAGAGGGATGGATTTAAATAACCAGCAAATACTCATTTTGCTAATAAGTGCCTCGAGGAATGAGCCGCGGCGTATTTCGGCCGTAAAACGCTCGGCGGTGGAAGCTGAGAGCAAAACCACAAATTAATAAACTCAAACGAGACAGCTATTGTCTCTGTCTGCCCTAATTACACATATCTCGTTGTGTGTGTGTGTGTCAGTGTGTGTGTTTGTTGTTCTAAGTATATTCATGTGTGGAAATGTGCAGGCTCCCTGGAGACAGAAAGCAATATGTTAGAGATTTGCATAGAGCTGGGAGAAATATACAGTATATTCTAATTTTGTATATTATTAGTCAATCTCCCATAAGGGGCAGGTAAATAGGTGAGGATGCCGCCTAAAGGGAAAGTGATGCATGCTAGTGTGTGTTTGTGTGTGTGTGTGTGTCTGTGTTGGCATATCAGAGTCTGAAATGCTGCCTTGTGTGTTTTGCAGCCTGTTTGCGGTCACATGCATGTTTGTATGTGTGGTATCAGGACTGTGTTTCAACTCTGAGTGTGTGTGTGTGTGGGTGTGTGTGAGAGAGAGAGAGAGAGTTACATATGGGGACACAGAAATAAGTAAGAAGTAGACGGACACAGGGAGAGAAGTGATTGCAGGATCCTGGTAGGCAGGCAGGTTACTGGGGCCTATCTATTTCATGTCTTCCCTCCCCATCGACTGGTTTCCTGCCATTGATCAGAACAACCCTGCTTCTCCCCCCCCCCTGCAGCCACTGATGGACGGAGAGAGAAACCCGATCGGGGAGCGAGGAGTCGAGGAGTGGAGGTTCATGGGGGTGACGTGTGGGGGGGTGTGGAAGGAGAAGAGAAGGGTAAAGGCATCAGTGCCGTCTGCAGCCTCCTCTGTCAACAGCGCACAGAGCCCTGCAAAGAGCCACATCATAAGTGGAGTATCTTATTCTGCCCTAATCTAATTTCCCCATTCCTCTTGGCTTTACTGTAAAATGAAAAGATCATCTAACTCTGTGCGTGTGTGTGTGTGTGTGTGTGTGTGTGTGTGTGTGTGTGTGTGTGTGTGACAGAGACTGAGTCAGGGAGTTTGTTAGTGGAGCAGTGAGAGTGAGAGAGTGTTTTCTGTGGAACAGATGTTGGTGGAGTGTCAGTCACTGGTATCATGGGGACCCTGTTTGCCGTAGCACCCTCAGAGCCATAACATAACCCCCCCGCCCACACCAACCACCCACCTACCATTCCAATTTTTCTTCCTTCCTCTGCGCTCGCACACATCCACACGCTGGGATTTTGAGCGGCAGTTGCGCTGCAGCTCTCGCTCTTGCTGGGTCATCACCCCGTCCATCTGTTCCTGATCGCCCCCCCCGACGTTGCGTCGAGTCTTGTCCCTTGAACCCGAGATAAATCTGACTTTGAATTTCTCTTTCTTTTCGAGACAGTTTAAAGTTTAGAGCTCGACACATAAATGTAAAACATTGGAGGGAGAGAGACTCCACTGTGCATCGGGGTCAAAGGAGCTGGGGACTGCTGTGCAGACCGGCAAGTTTTAAATCTGGCTCAACAGGTCCTCTGAGGCCTCGAGAGTCGAGGAAGCTGCGTGTCACCAAACAGTCGGCTGCAGGACAGAGGAGATAACATGTCCTCTGTTCGCTGGAGCGTCTGTTCACCAGTGTTTCTACCAATAGAATAAACATGCACAAATAGATAATAATAATAATTCTAACGCACTCATGTTAGTCTATTTTACACGATCATCTATTTTTCTATAGGACAGGACCAGATTAAATTTAATTGTGTCCTGGGGTAGTTTCTGTTTTTGTGTGGTTTCAGTTTAATAGGAGTTTGATTTTTCAAAACTATTAAGTCCAAAGGAAATCATTTAGCTGTTTGCGGCCTAATAATTCAAATATAAGTAAACATTAATAATGTTATGAATTGGAAATATTTTCAGATCTTGACCTCACAATATAATTTACCCAAAGAAAATGGTTTTAACAGAAATTGTAATATTTTATATTTAACTCACTTTAGATTGTGAGAAGCAGATTTTGTTTATTTCCAAGACTTTTATATAAATCATGCTTAACATATAAATTCATATTCATCTACATCAGAATATTTACTCTTGCAGGAAATTTGCCAAACGTCAGATTCTGAGCTTTTTCGTGTTATCTGCTAATTATTCGTGCTCAACTGTCTCGTTCGTCGGCAGCTTCCCGTTCCGAGAGGGAGAATCTCCCCCAGATCAAATGCAAATCAAACTGGCTCCATTTCATATTGCAGAAGTATTTCTGATCGTTGGGCGATGATAATGATTTATAGAAAGTAATAAGAAACGGTGATCTGAGGATTTATTTCTGTTTTGGCCGCAAACAGTCACGACCATAAAGCTCCACAGGCTCATGTTACTGTAGCTCCATTACAGTAAATAAGTAGGTGGTTCCCCTTTTTCCTCTTAAATGCTTTTACATAGATTTAATTAGGTCAACACAATGAACAATATATTAACATTTTTCCATTCTTTAATTTGTCTGTTTCTCTCCTTCTCTCTCACACACACACACACACACACACACACACACACTCACCGGTTAAACTTTATCTCACACCGATTTCTTTCTCCCTCTCAGCTCTTACATATCATAGCAGAACCTCGGTCAATACTGCAACCCGATAGGCCCACACAGTCTGGTCCCTGAACCCCCCCGTGGGCTCCCACCTCCAGAGCCACACCAAACAAATCATTCACCTCTGGACTGCGGCACAGGAAAAAAAGAAAGAGAAAGAGAAAGGGGAGTTGTTAAGAGGAGACACGGTGATGAAGTTAAATTAAGCGTGGTAATTCCCTCGTTCCCGTATATCAGGGCCCTGCGGTTGGCATGAGGTGTGGCGATAAGGATTGCCATGGTGGCGTCTGCAGTGTTAGCATGTACGTGGAACTCAAGCAGCACAATGTCACTTTCCTGCAAAACCACAGAACTCGGGGAGAGCGCAGGTGTGTCGGCACCTTTCAACACGAGACTGTGTGTAACCTGCAAGTGAGACATCGGTAGCAACTTGTTTCATGTCAGTAGTTCATGACATTTAGCCTTATTTCATTACTGTGAAACAATACAGAGGCTCAGATGGGTTTTGAACCTGCGGCCGCCGGAAAAGACAAATGCTAAAAACCAGTAAGTGTTCATTTTTTATCTACAGAGGAAATCTCCAGCAGATGTGAGTGCATTCATCACCGTGACTGATCTCCTGTACTCGCCCGTTTTCGTTTTGGACCGAGCTGCCGTCGTTTCTCTGAGCTCAAGAGCCGGGAGACGAGGATCCAGAGGGGCTTTCTGGGGTATTATGGGCTGTGAGGGGGAGAAGGCTGGTAGAGGCCGAGATCTGGGTGAAGTGGTGTGAGATAAGTGGATGTGCAGGACTCGAACACGGGCCCCGTGCTGTAAATCCAAGCAGGATGGGAGGATGGAGAGGATGAGGGCCTGTTTCGATATAAATGACTGTATATGTATCTGTGATAAATGATTGCCGAGGGCCACACTGTATGAGGGGGTGGGCATCCGAACATGTGGTGGGTGTGTAACTGTAGACAATACAAAAGATATACACACATATGTTGTACGTATTAGGATTTTCAGTTAAGTTATTTATGACAAACTTCAGTTTCTTGCCGTAAATTTGCTTCAAGGACGAAAACGCGGTCGTCATCTCCGGGTTTAAAAAAAAATCAGATTTCACAGTGAAAACAAAGCCGAGGTAACTGATAGCAGTCAATCTGATGAGACTTTGTTGTTTATGAGTTGTGATAAAAACAAAAACACACACACACACACACACGCATAGAGAATGCACAAACAAATTGCCCGAGGTGTTCGGTGGCGGTGCCTCCTCAGTAGCTTATTCCCACTCTGCTCAGCTAATAGAGTCAGATAATGAATTTACTCCCAGTCACCAAAGCAGTTTTTAATAAAAGGCAGATTCCCTCTCTCCCAGTGTTATTGCCAGCAGTGTCCTTACCACCTCCGAGACCGGCAATTATACCCTAATGGCATTAAGGCTGCCTCGCTAACAGTTATTGGCATTAAAACCTGCTTGTACAGTAAATGCAAAGTTATTATTTGCAAACCTCGGAGTGAATGTATGAATAAATTCACGTCAAGTGTATTTTTAGGAGACAATTGGTATCACACACACAGGCTGAGATTGTCTGAGAGTTAAACGTGAAGACAGTGAGAAGGCTGCGTATTAGTCTGAAACTTAAAGCGGATTTATTGTCGCCAATCTAATTTGCTTTAAATTAAACCCTTAACCCCTTGCCCATATATTAACTGAGGGTATAAATGGATTACAGTGTGTTGAGGCACCTACTCTGTGTTGGTCACCGGTGGAAAACGAGACATTTTACTGTGTAAATAAATGATTTAATGCATTGAAACCTTTTCCCTTAATTCACCCTGAGAAACTTCAGGTTATGTGAAGGAAATTAGATGATTTCATTTTCCGTGCTTTGAGAAAGCAAAAAAAAAGCAGCAGCTGTCGTATTTGTAGGAGTTAATAAATGTCATGGGCAGAAATTGAAGTTTTATGCCCATGACCGGTGAACACACCCAGTGCGAGGCTGCCGTGCAGCAGCAGCAGAGGAGAATGGGAACATACTGGTTTCACTGTGTTCTGTGCACACGACAGCAGGAAGGTTGCAAACGCAGCCGACCGTAAAACAAGCTGCTTCCTAATTATTATTTCGTCATCTCCTAAATTTATATTCTCACTTTTTCTTTTTACTGCCGCGTGATTTCAAATGTCAACATGTTTGTTCCAAATAAACAAAATAAAAAACATCTGGAGCAAATTCAAGTAGGTTTATTTAATTTTGTTCATTTACAGAAATATTAGAATAAAGACGTGAATCCATTTAGCAAGAAATGTATGAGAATCTGAGGTAACTATTTCAAACTTTTGCATGAAGTCAGAGTAAGATACATTTTGAATTAGTTGAACTTAAAACAGATAAACACACGTTAGTTTAATTCCTCTACAGCCACATTTTATCTTTACCCTCATTTATCAGCTAATTAACAGATCAGCTGATTCAAAATATATGACATTAATGTAGAGTATCTATATTTGTAGTTTTTCCTCTTAATTTAACGGTCCTGCAAAAGTGTGTCTCCCAACCCGACACTCCCGCTCGTCTTCGTCAAACAGGGAAACACTCCAATAACTGATCTGATAACTAGGGCCTGTAATAAATCACTAATAATTTACAGAAGATCCCTTTAACAGCTTTGGACCGTGCATCACTCAGACCCCCGGGTCCCCCATTCATCGTCCTCCCTGCACTAATGCAGCACTAATGCAGTGAACGGAGGGCTTGTTTTTATTAGCTAGTGTCCCACTGTTTGGATAATCTCTCGATTTACCAAAGCCCCTCGTTGACAGCTCTGCTGGTGGAGCCCCGAGCTCCTACAGGTGTCCAAACACCAGCTAATGGAGCCAGCATGGCTCTTCAGGCCCGAGACAGAGAGGGACGCACACGGGAGATATACGCACTCCGTCTTATTAACACAAAGATGTCTCAACGCCGTGCAGCACGTGAACCACAAACCCTTTGTCACAAATTCAAGTCATTTTTTTGGGGGTTAAATCTCACTCTGGACTTTACAGCACAAGCCTAGAGAGACGTCACATTCAGGGAAAATTCAGAAAAAAAACTAAATAATGTACTATCTAGTTCGTCTTCCTCACCGGCTGCACAGCAATCACAGCATGTCAAACACAATTAGGCCTCAACTGCAGCATGGGGATGAGGAACATGTGGCCGGGGCTAATAAAGCGAGAGCATCACTACTGTGCTGACGTGGATGATAACATGGGAAACACATTTTTACAGGGATTTACGCATTTGTCTGTGCTTTCCCCACCAGACACAATTATTTCGTGCTGTGAAGTGGATTTAGAGTCCGTGCACTTTTTCGGTTGAAAACTGAAAATTCTTTGCAAGTTTATTCAAAAGCATAAGAGCATTTGGGAAACATGGTTTGAAAGAAGATCTATTTTTAGAGTCTTCTTGATAAGGTCCCACATTAAAGCACCATATCAGATCTCACTTGTCTTTCTAAGCGTTCTCAGCTTTTTGAAGGTGTCGATAACTAACAAAGGGAAACAACAGAAATTGAAGTGAAGTTCTCAGAGCCGAGTGATCCTCAAAACGTGTAACTCAAGTCAATCTCCATCACTGTTTCCCCCCCTCTGGCGTGTGCAGAGCTGCAGAGGAGGAAGAAGAAGAGTGCGAGTGCTGCGTGTGTGTGTGTGTGTGTGTGTGTGTGTGTGTGTGTGTGTGTGTGTGTGTGTGTGTGTACACAACGGTTTCCCCGTGTCAGCCCATTGGAATGGTTGATGAGTTCACACCAAGCCGGGCCCCGGGTGACGATGGGATGGGTCTTAATGTAGACAGCCGTAAACACAGCAGGCCATCTCTAATCCTGAGAGGCTCCTTTGTGTACCTCACGCTGCACAAACTGTTTTGATGAATCTCCCCACCCCTGACCCTTTGATGACGGATGGCGCTCCGAGGGGAAGTGCAGCGAGGAGGCAGCGGATCGCCCCGGCCTTCCTGTTTGGGCCATGAAATGGATTCTTGCTTCATCATTCTAGGCTTTTTTTTTATTTATGCGATGATATATTTGGTTTCAGTCCAGCGACGGTTTGAGGAGCAAAACACACGATACAATGCAAAGGGTTTCAGATTGTCAGTTTACTTCTGCGGGCAAGATTTACACTATTTAGAATTTAAAAAATATCTTATCTGCTTAACCCTATACATCAAATATTGAATTCCTAGTATCAACTCCATCAGATGAGGATATTCCCTGTGCTGTGACCGATCATGGAATAAAAGCTGAAGTCTAATATTGAAGCGGTTACACATCTGTGGCCCAGACACAATCACATGTCAGCAAATCTAAACTACATTTCTCCTACATCATACAAACACTCACTGAGCATTAGGCTGGGCATCAATCATGATTAAAGAAGGAGGGAGAAACGTCAAAGTATTAACAACTTAATGTTTGTAATTTGCGTTTCCAGTTGGTATTAGCTTCTGATAGGAGGAGTTAAATGATATTCAAATAAATGGTGGGAATTAAAAACAGTAAATTTAAGCTTTATTTCAACCTGTTCGATAAAATCACGTAATTTTCTTAAACAAATGTATTAAACTGATGATTTGTTTTAATAGTAATAGCCATATTTGCAAAGATAATAGTGAAGTACAGTTCAAACTCACCAAAAAAATCAACATAGGGCCATTTAATACACACACACAGACACACACACACACGGACACACACAGTCCCAGGTCCCAGAGATGCACAGACACACACGCCCAGGTCACGTCTCCTCGCACAGAGCCTGTTTGTAAAGGCAGCACGTTTGTGAACCTGACAGTGGAAAATATGAGTCGCTCCCCCAGCCTCCGTTTCGGTCTCGGCCTTTTGATTTGTTTGACAGGGAAAAATTATAACAGCGGGGGAAAGAAATATGAAAATATGACTGGTAATACTTTCAAAACAGATATTTTCCCTTGCTGTCTTTGCAGAATCCATAGCGGGAGTGTGTGTGTCTGTCTGTGTGTGGGTCTGCGTGTGTTTGCACCGCATGCATTTTTTGTCCTCATGTTTGTATGCATGTTTACATATACAATGCACGTGCATGTGTGCGCACGTGTGTGTACATCGGGTTCCAGACGTGCAACAATAAATCATCTTTACTGACGACATGGTTGCGTTAATCGTTTGTCTACATATTGCAGGTTTGTTTCCATATCTCCGGGGTTCCTTGTGGTCTCAGCACCAGTTTTTCTTTTTCTGACTTGATTTCACGATCTTCGTTTTTCATTCATGTATTTATTTATCCCGTCTGCGTTATTGCTTTGATTTCTCCGGCCCCGGGGCTATTTAGTTTTAATGAACGCCTCATACTTCTCCTTTGTAGTAACTGAACTTTTCAGAGTAAACCATCCCATTGGAGATGATGGTTCAGTTGAGGGGAGCAAACACAGGCTGCACTCTGATCATTGGGAAACCAGTTCCCATCACCGAGGGAGGGAACTCACAGGAAGGAGAAATACAACTTTATCCTTGTGTCAACATCTTTGTGTCCACACTACGATCCATATCATCATTTCTATGTTTTTATGATTAAACACGATTACTTTTTACTTTGAGGAAAAACACCCGATGCCTTTAATAGGACACTTTTTATTGCCGTACACCCTGTGACACTCCGGCCTTCTCCCTCCCCCCACAGCCACTACACCTCACTATAGCCACTGTAACACAACAGATCCAGGAATCAGACCAAGTAGATTAATCCGACACTTCAAGTGCACCACACGGTCGCTGCTGTTGATAAGACAGAGAAGTGAATATTGTTTCAGGGTAAAACGAGTCGGCCTCTGGTTTAGCTCGTGTTTGTGTTTGAATCCAGACTAATCACTCATCAGCTCCTGTGTGTGTGTGTGTGTGTGTGCCACAACTACTGTGCACATAACAAGTCCCCCCCACACACCCCCACACACCCACCCCCCTCCCCAGAGAGAGTCAAGATACAGTCAAACAACCACAGAAGCTCTAATTGGCTCCCGGCATCTTCACAACATCGACTCTCATCCTCCAGGACCCGCAGCCGTAACTGTCACAATATTGTTTTGACATAGAAAAAGTTGTTTAAGTACATTTCTGGGGAAACTTGGGGACATGAATAATGACTGAACGTCTGCCTGGTCACAGAACCCTGGTGTTCCTGGTGACCACTGTATGTTTCACACACTTGCTGAGTCCGCCCCGGTCTTTATTGGACGAGGCAGCGTGTGCTAATATATCAGACGAGCCCTGTGGTGTCGGCGGGTCGCGGAGATTAAATGACCGCTCAGTGTTTGGGTTGCGAGGGGCCGAGTGTCGGCCATCGCTCCGATGCCAGGAACAAACCTAAATCACACAGACACCGAAAACACTGATGCTATTGTGCGGTGTGTGCGAAAGCCATGCGAGCCTGTTGGTGTGGTGGTGAAAGAAAGGGGAGGAGAGAGGAGGGAGGAGGGAGGAGAGAGGAGAGAGGAGAGAGGAGAGAGGAGAGAGGAGAGAGGAGAGAGGAGAGAGGAGAGAGGGGCGAGGAGAGAGGAGAGAAGAGAGAGGAGCGAGGAGAGGGGAGAGAGGAGACAGGAGGGAGGAGAGTGACGGATTGAGGATCCTAAAAGAAGGAGCATGGGGAAGAAGGGAAAGAGAGGAGGGGAATGGCGGTAATTAAATGAAACAAAGGAGGTGTGAAAGAAATGCACAAAAAAAGGCATGAGAGGACATGAAATATAAAGAATATGAAACAGAGAGAGACTGAGTGGAAAGAGAGAAACAGGAAGAAAGTGAGTGAGTGAGAGTTTCAGGGGAATCGATGCAGCGTCTCTCCGCTGGGACCGAGCTAACAGCGCAGCAGAGCCTGGATCTCAGGTGTCCAGTCGATGGCTGATGCATTAGGCGGCTGATACCCGCCGCTTTGGGTTCAAACACACATTTTCTTAATACAACATGAGCCCATTTCCCCCCCTCATTAATCATGTAACCCGATTAGGGCTGGAGGTCTGGCCTGTGCTGAACCCGACTCTGCTCGCCGCCCTTTCATTTGGTCCGACTCCTCATCCCACACGCGCATATGAAAATACACATGTGAATCCACTCTGCGATGCTGAGCAGCGGTTTTCCACTGGTTCAGACTCAAACGTGTACATGCAATTGAAATAAAGCTTATAGGGGCCAGCGTATATAAGTCTGAGACCACCATAACCAGTTACTTGAACTGGAAAATGTTCCATACAGTGTCCACAAGGTGCAGTGAACCAGAGTTTAATAATGAAAACAGTTATTAAATTCAGTGGAGCACATATTTCCACCAAGGCCCAATAGCTCCTTTAAATTCAATTAGGCTGCACAAAATATCACACACTCGTAGATATAAGTTCCATAAATTTGTTATTACAATTTTGAAAGTTTCAAACTTGCATTGTGAAGAAAGTGTCTTCGAAATCCTGGATCCGTCCGCTCATCAGGATTCAAAGCAAAAATCAATAGGTTCTTCTTCTCTGACCCAAAGTGCCGACTACGACTCTAAAAATAAACACACGTCGTCTTTCTCTAACTGACGACAAAGCAAAATGAAATCGTCAAAACCAACAAAGCTTAAAATCTGCTCTCAATACTTCTACTCAACATTTTTTAACCACTCAGGTCCGTCTGACACATTCATTTTTTCTTCAGAGAATATTTTCTCTGTGATGATTCAACCAAATGGATCAGATCTGGCCCATGATGGAATCACATCTACTAGAGCTGATCCTACCTCTTCAACTAAATTCTATTTGTTAAACCAATATAAAGCATTTTTTTTTATTTGATCTGTAAAATAAGCTAATAAACTATTTAATTTCCATTCCCTGACATAAATTTTTTTATCTAAAGCACAAAAAAAAGAAACATGTAGGTTCATGTTTTTTAGAAAGCTTCAATAGTTTCCTAAAACACTTGGTCAGTGCGGATCTTAGGAGCCTTTTATTTTCTCAAACAGAAGTAAACTTTATGTTTATATTCATGTTGATTAGGGAATATAAGGATTTTCTAACTAAGCCTGTGCAGTCGTGTGACTCATCTTTGCCTCTTTAATAGAATACAACTTGAAAATGTTTTCCATTTGAAAGTCTTCAGGTCCATTTAAACCCAGATTATACAGACTGCCCATGTCTGTATGTGTTATAAAGCACTAATTACACATGTATACATATCTATAAATACACACCACTACAGCTAAGTGGTGTCGTGGCTGCAGGAGAAAGTCACTCTGTGTCTGTGTTGGGATTATGACTAACTTCAGCCACTCATCAGTGCACACAGTGTGAAAGACAGTGTGACACACACAGTTAAACACAACACAACTCGGTTTATTACCATCCACTGACAGACGACAGCTCCAATCATGGATTTCCTCAGGCAGGATGAGCCGCACCTGAATTTCACGTCTTCCCTTTTCTTCTTATTTCCTCACACGTGTAATCTACAGGCACGCAGACACATTAAGTGCATCTCCTGTGGTCCGTGGGCTTATTAGTCAGAGAGGGCCCTCGTTTCGATATCACACAAACAATCCTTGTGTTGCTGTGGGGACGCACATACACACAAACAGACGCACAACACACAGACAAACATCCGACTGGCCTTTCTAACCTTCTTCCTGAACTGGAGACACAGATGAGCCTTCATGTCAGACCGGAGAGTGGGTCACGTGTTCCACTATGATTTCACTTTTCTGCTGCTTGGGTTGGAAACACTGCTCAGTACATGTCCACTTGAACTTTGTCTGACTCCAGCTTGTTTATTGGCGCTTGTGAACAAACCGACACCGCCCATGCAAACACGAACCCGAGGCCTACGAGGTTGAATATCTGCATCCTTGATACTTACACCCTGATTCCATGAAGTAACCACCTGTACTACTACAAGTTCAAATATTAGAAGATGAAACACTTTGATTAGTTTTCATATATAAAGTCCTGACGTGAAGATTCAGCACCACGGGCAGCTCTTCATCACATTCATTGGATTTCTGCATTTGTCTTATTCTGCAAATTGGGAGAGCTGCTCCTCTTTGGTTTATTAAAAAACTAAATAATATATATTATAGAGACGCTGGAGTTTGACAAACTGTTTAAAATCTGCCTGCTCACTGCACCTGAATGGAAGGCATTATGTAAGAGTCAGAGGTGCCATGTCAATGTGATGTCTCTGATAGTTCCTGGTATAATCTTACAGCTTTAGCTCAGTTTACAGTTTAACGTTCCTGATATGACATTATGAAGATAATAAAGGTATCAGTCTATGCAACATGTTCAGTTATGAAAAGTTTTACTTACTTGTTATTATTAGCTCAGTAAATAATGATTTTCTAACTCATAAATTATTATGTTTAATTAGATTTAATATTAAAGAAAATGTTTTATTAATTTGCTCTGTCAGCACTGAATTCATTAGCTATTAAACTCACAAACAATCAAACCTTCAGAATAGAAAATGTTTATGTTTAAAACCTTTAATAACTATTTCCAATAATTCAGTGTTGCTATTCTGAAAGATGTATTCATTAGAAAAACGCCACCATGACTTCGAACAGCAGAATCCAAAAGGTTTGCAGAAGAATCTCCATGAGTGTGAGAATGATGGCAAGGATCAGCGTGTGTGTGTGTGTGTGTGTGTGTGTGTGTGTGTGTGTGTGTGTGTGTGCTGAGGGACCTGGAGGGCCATAGCAGACCAGGTCAGTCTGGGTTTACATGCCTAACACACTGTCATAGATACCCCCGCTGCGTCCGTCACTCAGCACATACACACATAGACCCAGACATCGACATACAAACACACACACACACACACACACATTCTCTAACATACACATGTGTTCACTTGAACGTGAACACCACCACTGTCTGATAAGTATCTGTCGGTAAAACACATAAAACATAAATCAGAGAAGCCTTGATGCAATCCTACAAAATTCAAAATCCCAGAGATGCTTTATACAGACACACAAAGTGTTAACATGTAAATTATTTCATTTCTTTGCACATTGATGAATATCAAGGCCTGATGCTGAGAGAGCAAGTTACACACACACACACATACACACACACACGCAGGGATGGTGTTTCACTCCATGGTGAGGACAGAGATTTTGAGCGTGTCGTCTGTGTGGTTTCCTGCCAGAGATTCATCCCTCAATAATCACAATGGCTCGGACACAAGACACCTCAGCGAACACACAAAGACACGCTTACCTCCAGACCTTAGTCACATGCAACTGGGATGTGAGAACAGAGACACACTAAAGACATTGAGCCACTAATTTAAGAGATGGGCAGCTGAACTGGTCCAATTTGAAAAGTGTCTTTCCTGAAAAACATTGTTTACTGGTTAAAAAGCACCAAGTGGTTCTTTATCACTTCAACATATTCACCCTGTCTCACCACCCTGGGTCCAATGCCGAGACTCTGTGGTGAGGAGGGAATCAAAAGTTTGAAAGTGTCATAATAACCCTGAACAATCATCTAATGCTGGGGGGTGTGGAGGTCAATGTCAACTTAAAACATTCTCCTTGGGCCATAGTTACTTATCGAGCACATATCACACTGACCTCTAATGCGGTGGCAGCGATTGGAACTGCTTATGTTCAGAGGTGTCTGATGTCAGATGATGATGATGCTACTCTCTGCTGGTTTTAGCCAAAACAACTTCTCAAACAAATCCTTATCCTTGATCGTGACTTTTCTTAGGGGGACAGATTTTGTTATGTCGGGTCATATGCAAATTTTAGAAGATGAGCTTTTTAGATTTTAGTATTTTGAACATCTAGAGGGATGTGGCTCCCGGAGGTTGGTGCCAAAAAGTCCCAAAAGTCTCTATCTGGTGTCGGGTCTGTTGAGCAGTTGTCCAGTTGTTCTCTACATCTTGGGCTGTGTCTCTAATCCGATAGTTCTTCAAGACAAACTGACACTTTGGAACAATATTCCTTTTTCTTCCGCAGCCACAGGGATCTCCTTTACAGATGCTGCTCCTGAATGAGGCTTCAGTGCCTCGGCTTTTAGCTCCGTCACCACAATACTTGCTTGTATGACACTGTCTCTGCCAGAATGTGGTCTTGGGAGCTGCTTGTTGGACTCAACAACTCCACCGAAGAGCACTGATGTTATCCAAGTTCAGTTGTCTAGCAGCTCGTCAAGTTTAGTCGCATGTTTTCAGCTTTAATGACGCTCGACATTTGGTCTTTTTAAAGACTGAGTGCAACAGAAATCTGGGTTTATCGGTTTGACTTTTGGCTCATCTGTCTTGGAAAGACATTTTGCCTCTTCTCTGTCCCCATGATGCTTACCAGCCAGATGGGACATGTTTCATATCCCAAAAAGCTTTAATTTAATATATTATTAATTACTTTTGGCCTTATAGCTACTTTTCAGTATTAATAAGTTATCTCATGGTTGGTATACGTCCCAGAGACTAGAGGCTGGAGGTTCCCCCCCGCTGCTCTAATGAGCCTCTGTGGTGACCCGATCAATAAAGTGTTAAGTCGGCCTGTCGAGCGTCAGGTCCACAGGCCGGACAGCAGCACTTCAACTGAAGAGCCACCACCTTGTTAACATGGATTTACTCATCAGTGACTTCACACGGACTCACACAAGCATGAACACACAGACGCACTTAAAATCCACTTATTCATCAACCAAATACTAATTCTGACTTGGTTATTGTTGTAGTGTGGAGACACAACGTACAGATGACATCAGGGAATAATAGGGTTGGTGGTTTAAAACCGAAAATCCCCTGAGGTGGAGGTGACTTTTTCGATGTTGCATTTACAAAAATTAAACTGTGATATTAACGATATCAAAACCTAAAACAAAACCTGAAAACTAAGATGAATTCTTCTCGAATCTGCTGGTTTGATTGACAGTACGTCTCCCTCCTCGTCTCCCACCGTTACCTCAACAAACTTCATCTCTCTCAAGAGTCAGATTTAGCCTCACTGTCTCCCACCCACAGCCGAGCAACACGCACAGACACACACACACACACACACACACATGCACACGCACAGACACACACAAACACACACACACACACACAGCCTAACTTTGAGGGCAAGCTAGCGAATTCCTGAAGGCTATCGGGTTTCGGGTTGCCTTGGCGACTGAGCACGGAGGCAGATCCATTAATCATTGAGAGCGGTTCACTCCAGAGTGGAGGTCAGACTGATTGCTGTGGATAGGGTATCATCCCAAAACACACACACACACACACACACACACACACACACACACACACACACACGCACACACACACACACACACACAAACACACACACACACTCTCACACACACACACACATACACACACACCATGGACCAAGGACCATGATTTGTATGAGAGATTAGTCTCCCTCTCCTTTCCCAACTTCAATTCCTCTTCTTAAACACATACAACATGCAGACACTCGGATATATAAATAAAACATACAAGCTCAGACTCCTCTTCATGCTTCCACTTTCATAATGTCTCGCTGCTTGCTCTTTCTCTGGCTGTCTCTGCCTCAGACAAACACACACACACACACACACACACACAAAACAATCCTCCTTCCAGTGTCGTCTGGGCATCAGCACGGCCCTCGGTGGTGTCATGTGACGTGGCTGCGTGGAGCCCAGTGGATTAAGAGATTGGAGCTCCACATTTATTTTTCAGGGACTCGGATGAAACACTAAACCTGCACAGGTGTCTAGGAAAACTGACAGAGAAAGAAAGAACGAGAGAGAGAGGTGGAGAGACACAGGAGCGGAAAGAGACGTTACATAAAAAAAAGAAAATGAAAATCTTTCCCTCTTTTCTCTTTTTCACGCTGCATTTGTTATTGAGACTTTTACATGCATGTCATCATTTGTAAACTGGGATGTGACAGATCTTCCAGCCTTCTATGATCAAGGTATCAGAAGGGAGTTAATGAGGAAGTGACAGATGAAGGACTCAGAGGAGCTCGGATGGTTGAAGTTATGGAGGCTGAGCAGGGGACCTGGTTTTGGGTGGTGCTGTGCGGCAGGTGGATCATGTGCACGGGGCGAGCGGCAGGTGGCAGGATGGACGAGCTGTTACGAGACAGCAAGAGGTCAAAAGGTCGGGTCGGACATAACAAGCATGTGGCTTTGCTGAAGGGACATTGAGCAAGACTAGAAGGGACTCGATACAAGATCGTTTATTAATCCCTCCAGGGGGGAAACTAAACGTCAACTTACACATACAGACAACAGGCAAAAAGAAAATCCTACATGTCCAGACAGTTTAATATAAGTTGAAAGCAAAGCAGCAAAGCACCCGTCAATGTGACAATCCACATATTCATAAATACCAACACAACCACTGTCGCTTGACTAATGGATTCAAATAACGTCTTCTTCAAACTTGAGGCGACCGTCTCTAAGGACGATAGTCAGTGCTACGATCTTTCAAACGGATTATTGGTGGTTGGATGCTGAGCTGAGTAACGTCCCGGGTTATGGTGTGTCTCATCTCAGGGTGTTGGGGCGGTTAGGGAAGGGTGAGCGAGAGGGGGGAGCAGCCGGGTAAATAAGGGGGATGGTTCTAAGAAGAATGGAGAGGAGGGGGGAAGAGGGAAGGGGGGAAAGGGCAGAATATGGATGGAGCGAGGGGGAGCGTTATTCAGAAGGGGTGGGGAGAGGGGCGGGTGGGTGGGGAGAGTTGGGGGGGGAAGAAAAACGGAGGGGGGAGGGGGAGGGTGAGAATTGAAGAATTTTACTAGGTGGGCCGGGGGTAGTGTTGGGAGGGGGGGACTGAAGAGGAGACGAAAGGGGGGGAGCGAGGGAAGGCGGGTGGGGAGTGGAGGAAGACTAGTATAAGATAGGGAAGAATAGGCATTCGACCGAAGGGGGGGAGGGGGGGAAAAAGGAAGGCCAAGGAGAGGGGGGGAGAATTCACAGATGAGCGAAATAGGGGAGGGACGGGGGCGGAGGGTGGGGTAGCTGGAGCGGGAGGCGGGGAGGAGGAAAATTTATAGGTAGAAGGAGCTATATGCGGGGGGGAGAGAAAAACAAGAGGGGACGGGAGGGGGGGGGGGGAAGGGATGGAGGGGGGGGGGAGAGGAGGAGAAAAAGGGATGGCAACAAAAAACACACCAAGGGATCGTGAGGGAGGGGGGGAGGCATGGGGAGGAGAGAGAGAGGGGGGGAGGGGGGGGGGAGGGGGGGGAGGGGGGGGGGAGAGAGAGGGGGGGGAGAGAGAGGGGGGGGGGAGGGGGGGGAGGGGGGAGGGGAGGGGGGGGAGGGGGGGGGGAGTGAGAGGGGGGGAGAGGGGGGGGGGAGGGGGGGGAGGGGGGGAGGGGGGGAGGGGAGAGAGAGGGGGGAGGGGGGGGGGAGAGGGGGGGGCGAGGGGGGGGAGGGGGGGGGGAGAGAGGGGGGGGAGGGGGGGGAGAGGGGGGGGGGAGAGGGGGTGAGGGGGGAGAGGGGGGGGGGAGAGGGGGGGGGGAGGAGGGGGGGGAGGGGGGAGAGAGAGAGAGGGGGGGGAGAGGGAGGGGGGGGGGAGGGGGGGGAGAGAGGGGGAGGGGGGGGAGGGGGAGAGAGGGGGGGGGGAGAGAGTGGGGGGAGAGGAGTGAGGGATGGGGGAGGGAGAGGGGGAGATGGGGGAAGCGAAGGGAGGGGGGTAGAGAGAGAGAGGAGGATAGGGCGCAGAGGGGAGGCAGAGGAGGGGAGGGGGGGTGGGGAGAGTGAGTGGAGGGGGAGCGTGATAGAGTAGGGGAGAGAGGAGAGTAGAGAGTGAGGGGGGAGTAGATTGAGGGGATAGGGGGGGAGTGGAGGGTGGGGGGGGGGCGAGGTAGGCGAGGGGATGAGGGGGTTGAGGGGAGAGAGAGTGATGCTATGATAGCGATGGGTGAGGCGAGAGGGGAGGACGGTGAGAGCGGTTGAGAGATAGTGGTTAGGAACGGCGCGAGATGAGGAGGAGCGGTGGGGAGGTGGAGCGGAGGGAGCAGGAGAGGGAGAGAGGGAGAGACAGGATCAAGAGGTGAGGATCACAAGTAAAGAATGTTAATTCTTGTAAACAGAGGGGATGGGGGGAATAGGGGGGGAGGAAAATCTTGACGAGTAAGCGTTATGAGAACGTACGTGGGGGGGGGAGGGGGGGGGGAGTCAGGGGGGGGGGGGAGGGGGGGAGGGGGGAGCGCAGGGGGGGGGGGGGGTGGGGGGGGGGGGGGGGGGGGGTCATGAAACTGAATGAGGGGGGGGGGGGGGGAATATATGAAAAGTAGTCTGAGGGCAACGTGCCAGTGTGCCGACAAGGGGGTGGTTTTTATTTCTTCTTTCTTTTTCTTTTTTATTTTCTTATTAATTTAAATATTTTCCATTTTTTTCTCCTTATATTTTTTTTTTTTTTCTATTTCGTTTTATTTCTTTTTTTTTTTTTTTTCTTTCCCTTTTTTTTCTATTTTTTTTTTTTTTTTTCTTTTTTTTCCTTTTTTTTTTTTTTTTTTTCCTATCCCTTTTTCTTCTTTTTTTCTTTTTTTTTTTTTTTATTTTTCCTCTTTCTTTTTCTTTTATTTTTTTTTTTTTTTCTTCTATAAACTCCAACTTTTTTCCTTCTTTT
>JBAMIH010000097.1:80000-88010 GCA_038501795.1 Pseudopleuronectes americanus | reverse complement strand
AAAAACAAAAAAACAACAAAAACAAAACAAACACAACAAAACAAACAAACAAAACACAAAAAAACAAAACAACAAAAACAAACAAAACAAACAAACAAAAACAAAAACAAACAACAAAAAACAACAAAACAAAACAACAAAAACAACACAAAACAACAACAAAAACAAAAAACAACAAAAAACAAACAAAACACAAACAAAAAACAAAACAAAACAAAAAAACAAACAAACACAAAAAACAAACAAACAAACAAAAAACACAACACAAAACAAAACAACAACAAAAAACACAAAAAACACAAACAAAAAACACAAAAACAAAACAAACAAACAAAAACAAACACAACAAAAAAAAACAACAAACAAAACAAACAACAAAAAACACAACAACAAACAAAAAAAACACAAACAAAACAAAAACAAAAACAAAACAAACAAAAAAACACAAAACAAACACAACAAACACAAAAACAAAACAAACAAAACAAAAACAACAACAAAACAAAACACAAAAAACAAAACAAACAAACAAAAAAACAAAACACACAACAAAACAAAACAAAAACAAACAAACAAAACAAACAACAAAAAACACAAAAACAAAACAACACAACAAAAAAACACAAAACAAACAAAACAACAAAAAACAAACAAAAAACAAAAAACACAAACAAAAACAACAAAACAAACAAAACAAAAAACAAACACAAAAAAACAACAAAACAACAAAACAACACAAAACAAAAACAACAAAAAAAACAACAAAACAAACAACACAAAACAAACAAAAAAACACAACAAAAACAACAAAACAAACAAAAACAACAAAACAAACACAAAACAACAAAACAAAAACAAAAACAACAAACAACAAAAAACAAAACAAACAAAAACACAAAAAACAAAACAACACAAAAAAACAACACACAACAAACAAAAAAACAAACAAAAACAAACAACAACAAACAAACACAAAACAAAAAACAACAAACAAAAAAACAACACAAAAACAAACAAAAAACAAACACAACACAAAACAAAAACAAAAAAAACAAAAACAACAAACAAAAACACAAACAAAAACACAAAACAACAAAACAAAAACAAACACAAAAAACAAAACACAAAAACAAAAACAAACAAAACAAACAAACAACAAACACACAAAACAAAAAAAACACAACAAAAACACAAAACAAACACAAACAACAAAAAAACACAACAAACAACAAACAAAAAACACAAAAAACAAACAACAACACAAAACACAACACAAAAAAACAAAACAAAACAAAAACAACAAACAAAAAACAACAAACAACAAACAAACAAAAACAAAACAAAAAAACAAAAAAAAACAAACACACAAACAACACAAACAAAACAACAAACACAAAAAACAAAACAAAAAACAACAAACACAAAAAAACACAAACAAACAAACAACCAAAAAACACAAAACAAACACAACAAAACACAACAAAACAAAAAACAACAAACAACAAACAACACAAAAACACAAACAAACAAAACAACAACAAACAAAACAAAAAACAAAACAAAACAAAACAAAAAACAACACAACAAAAAACAAAACAACAACAAACACAAAAACAAAAACCACAAAACAAACACACAAAAAACAAAAACAACAAACACAAACAACAACAAAAAACACAAACAAACAAACAAAACAACACAAAACAAACACAAAACAAAACACACAAACAAACAACAAACAAAAACAACAAACACAAAAAACAACACAACAAACACAAAACACAAAAAACAACAAACAAACAAAACAAACAAAAACAAACACAAACAACAACAAACACAAAAAAACAACAAAAACAAACACAAACAAACAACAAAAACAACACAAAACAACAAAAAAACAACAAACACAAACAAAACAAACACAAAAAAACCAAAAACAAAACAAAACAAAACAAACAAAAAAAACACAAAACAACACAAACAAACAAACAAAAAACACAAAACAAACAACACAAAAACAACACAAAACAAACAACAAAACAAAAAACAACAACAAAACAAAAAACAACACAACAAAAAAACAACACAAACAAAAAACAAACAAAAACAACACAAACAAACAAAAACAAACAAAAACACAAAACAACAAACAACACAACAAAAACACAACAAAAAACACAAACAAAAACAACACAAACACAAAAACAACAAAAAACACAAAAAACAAACAAAACACAAAAACAAAACACACAAAAACAAACAAACAACAAAACAAAAACACAACAAACAAAAACAAACACAAAACAAACACAACAACAAAAAACACAACAAACACAAAAACAAAAAACAAAAACAAACAAAACAAAAACAAAACAACAAAAAACACAAAAAACAAACAAAAAACAAACACAACAAAACAAAAAACAAACAAAACAAAAACACAAAAAACAACACAACAAAACAACAAACAAAAAACAAAAACAAAACAAAAACAAACAACAACAAAAAACAAAACAAACAAAACAACAAAAACAAACAACAAAACAAAAAACAAACAAAAACAAAAAACAACAACACAAACAACAAACAAAACAACAAAAAAAACAACAAACAACACAAAAAACAAAACAAAAACAAAAAAAACAAAAACACAACAAACAAAAAACACAACACAAAAACAAAAAAAACACAACAAAACAAAACACAAACAAAAAACACAAACAAAAACAAAACAAAAAACACAACAACAAAACAAACACAACAACAAACAAAAAACAAAAACAACAAACACAAACAAAAAAACAAAACAAACACAACAAAACAAACAAACAAAACAACAAAACAAAAACAACAAAAACACAAAACAAAAACAACAAAAAACACAACAAAACAACAAACAAAACAAACACAAAAACACAAAACAAACAACAAAACAAACACAAAAACAAAAACAAAACAAAAAACAAACACAAAACAACAAAAACACAACAAACACAAAACAAACAAAAACAACAAAACAACAAAAAACAAACAACAAACACAAAACAAAACAAACACAACAAACAACAAAACAAACAAAAAAACAAAAACAAACAAAACAAAACAAAAAACAAAACAAACAACAAACAACAACAAAAAAACACAAACAAACAACAAAACACAAAAACAAAAAACAAACAACACAACAAACACAAAAAACAACAAAACAAAAAAACACAAAACAAAAAAACAAAAACAAACACAAAAAAAAAACAAAAAAAAACACAAACAAACAAAACACAAAACAAACAACAACAAAACACAACAAAAAACAAAACACAAAAACAACAAACAACAAACAAAAACAAACACAAAAAAACAAAACACAACAAAAACACACAACAAAAACAAACAAACAAACAAACACAACAAAAAAACACAAAAACAAACAAACACAAAAAACACAAAAACAACAAACACAAAACAAAACACAACAAAAAACAAAACAAACAACAAACAAAAAACAAAACACAAACAAAACAACACAAAACAAAACAAACAACAACAAAACAACAAAAAAACAAACAACAAAACAAACAAACAAAACAAAACAAAACAAACAAAACAACACAAACAACAAACAACACAACAAAAAACAAAACACAAACAACAAAACAAAAACAACACAACAAAACAAACAAAACACACAACAAACAAACAAAACAAAACACAAAACAAAACAACAAAAACAAAAAAACAAAACAACAAAACAAAACAAAAAACAACAAACAAAAAAACAAAAACAACAACAAAAAACAAACACAACAAAAACAAACAACAAAAAAAAACAAAACAAAAAACAAACACAAAAAAACAAACAAACAAAAACAACAAAACAAAAACACAAAAACAAACAAACAACAAACAACAAAAAAACACAAAACAAAAAAAACACAAAACAAACAAACAAAAAAACAAAAAACAACAACACAAAACAACAACAAAACAAAAAACAACAAAAACAAAACACAAACAAAAAACAAACAAACAAAAAAACAACAACAAAACAAACAACAAAAAAACACAAAAACAAACAAACAAAACAACAACAAAAACAAACAAACAAAAAAACACAAAACAAACAACAAACACAAAACAAAACAAAAACAACAAACACAAAACAAAAAACAACAAAACAAAACAAAACAACAACACAAAACAACAAACAAACAAACACAAAACAACAAAAAACAAAAAACAACAAACAAAAAAACAAACAAAAAACAACAACAACAAAAACAAAAACAAAAACAACAAAAAAACAAAAACAAACAAAAAACACAAACAAACAACAAACACAAAAAACACAAACAACAAAACAAAACAACAAACAAAAAACAAAACAACAAAAAACCACAAACAAAAAACAAAAAAACAAAAACACAAACAAACACAACAAAAAAACAACAAACAAAAAAACACAACAAACAAACAACAAAAACAACAAACACAAAAACAACAAACAAAAAAACACAAACAAAACAAAAACAACAAAAACAAACACAAAACAACAACAAAAACAAAAAACAAACAACAAAACAAACACAAACAACAAAACAACAAAAAACAAAAACAAAAAACAAACAAAACAACAAAAAACAACACAAACAAAAAACAAAACAACAAAACAAAACACAAAAACAAACAAACAAAACACAAAACAACAAACAAAAAACAAAACAACAAAAAACACAAAACAACACAAACAAAAAAACAACAAAAACAAACAAACAACAAAAAAAACAAACAAAACAAAACACAAACAAAACAACAACAAAAACAAAACACAAACAACAAAACAACAAACAAACACAAAAAAAACAACAACAAAACACAAAAAACAAAAACACAACAACACAAACAAACAAAACAAACAACAAAAAACAAAACAAAACACAAACAAAAAAACCAAAAACAACAAAACAAAAAAACAAAACACAACAAAAACAACAAAAACAAAAAACAACAACAAAAACAAAACAAACAAACAAAACAACAACAAAACACAAAACAAAAACAACAACAAAACAACAAACAAACAAAACACAAAAAAATCACAAACAAACAAAAAACAAAACAACAAACAAACACAAAACAAAACAACAAAAAACAAACAAAACAACAAAACAAAAACAAACACAAACAACAAAAACAAACAAACAACAAAAAACAAACAAAAAACAACAAACAAACAACAAAAAAACACAAACAAACAAAACAAAAACAACACAAAAACACAACAAAAACAAAACAAAAAACAACAAACAAACAAAAAACAAACAAAAACAAAAAAAACAACAACAACAAAAACAAAACAAAACAACAAACAACAAAAAACACAAACAAAAACACACAAAAACAAAACAAACAACAAAACAACAAACAAAACAAAAACAAAAACAACAAACACAAACAAAACAAACAAAACAACAAAAACAAAAACACAACAAAAAACAACACAAACAAAAACAACAAAACAAAAACAACAAAACACAACAAAACAAAAACACACAAACAACAAAAAAACAAACAACAAAAAACAAAAACAAAACAAAAAACACAAACAAAAAACAAACAACAAAAACAAACAAAAACACAAAAACAACAAACAAAACAAAACAAACAACAAAAAACACAAAACAAAAAACAAACAAACAACAAAACAAACACAAAAACAACAAACAAAAAAAAACAAAAACAACAAAAACACAAACAAAACAAAAAACAAAACACAAAACAAAAACAAACACAAAAAACAACAAACAACACAAAAAAAAACAAACAACAAAAACAACACAAAAACAACACAAAAAAAACAAACACACAAAAACAAAACAACAAAAACAACACAAAAAACAAAAAAACAAACACAAAACACAAAAAAAACAACACAAAAAACAAAACAAACAAAAAAACACAAAACAAAACAACAAAAAAAAACAAAACAACAACAAAACAAAAAAAACAAAACAAACAACAAACAACACAACAAAAACAAAACAAACAAAAACAAAACAACAAACACAAAAAAACAAACAACAAAAACAAACAAAAACAAAAACAAACAACAAAACAACAAAAACACACAAAAAACAACAACAAAACACAACAAACACAACAAAAACAAAACAAACAACAAAAAAACAAAACAAACAAAAAAACAAACAAACAACAAACACAAAACAACAAAAAAACAAAACAACAAAACAACAAAACACAAAAACAAAACAAAAACAAACAAACACAAAACAACAACAAAAAACAACAAACACAACAAACAAAAACAACAAAAAAAAACAAAAACAAAAAACACAAACAAAAACAAAACAACAAACAACAAACAAAAACACAAAACACAACAAAAACAACAACAAAACAACAAAAAACAAAAACAAACAACAAAAACACAAAAACAAAACAAACAAAAAACAAAAAAAACAACAAAACAAAACAAAACAAAACAACACAAACAACAAAAAAAACAAACAAACAAAAACACAAACAAAACAAACAAAAACAAAAACAACAAAAAACAAAACAAAAACAACAAAAACAACACAAAAACAAAAAAACAACAAAAAAACACAAAAACAACAAAACAAACAAAAAACAAAACAAAAACAAACACAAAAACAACAAACAAACAACAAAAAAAAACAACAAACAAAACACAAAACAACAAAAAACAAAACAAAACAACAAAAAACAAAAACAACACAAAAACAACAAAACAAACAACAAAAACAAAAACAAAAAAACAAACAACAAAAAACAACAAAAACAAAAAACAAAACAAACAACAAAAAACAACAACAAACAACAAAACAACAAAAACAAACAAACAAAACAAAAAAACAAAACAAAACAACAAACACAAAAACAACAAACAAAAAACAAAAAAAACAACAAATCAAAACAAAACAACAAAACAACACAACAAAAACAACAACAAACAACAAAAAAAACAACAAAAACAAAAAAAACAACAAACAAAAAAACAACAAAAAAACAAAACACAAACAACAAAAAAACAAAACAACAAACAAAAAACAAAACAAAACAACAAAACAAAACAAAACAAACACAAACAAAAAACAAAACAACAAAAACAAAAACAAACAAACACAAAAACAAAACAAACAAAAAAACAAAACAAATCAACAAACAAAAAAACAAACAACAAAACAAAAAAACAACACAACAAAACAAAAAAAAACAAAACAAAACAACAAAAACAAACAACACAAAACAAAACAAACAAAACAAAAACAACAAAACAAAAACAAAAACAAAAACAAACAACAAAAAAACAAACAACAAACACAACAAAAAACAACAAACAACAAACACAATCACAAAAAACAAAACAAAACAAACAAACAACAAAACAACAAAAACAAACAAACAAAACAAAACAAAAAACAACAACAAAACAAAAAACACAACAAAAACAACAAACAAAAACAACAAAAAACAAAACAACACAAAACAAAACAAACAAAACACAAAAAAACAAAACAAACAACAAAAAAACAAAACAAAAACAACAAAACAACAACAAAACAAAAAACACAAAACAAAACAAACAACAAAAACAACACAAAACAAAAACAAAAACAAAAAACACAAACAAACAAACAAAAAAAACAAACAAAACAAAAACAAAACAACAAAACAAACACAAAAACACAAACAACAAAAACAAAACAAAACAACAACACAAAAACAAACAAACAAAAACAACAAAAACAAAACAACAACAAAACAACAAACAAAAAAACAAACAAAAAAACAAACAAAAACAAAACAACAAAACAAACAACACAACAAAAAACAAAAAAACAAACAAAAAAACAAAACAAAACAACAACAAAAAAAACAAACAAACACAACAAAAAACAAAACAACAACACAAAACAAAAAACAAACAACACAAAAAAACAACAAACAAACAAAAACAACACAAAACAA
>JBAMIH010000097.1:67500-75000 GCA_038501795.1 Pseudopleuronectes americanus | reverse complement strand
AAAAAAACAAACAAAAACAACACAAAAAACAAAAACAAACAACAACAAAAACAAACAAACAAAAAAAACACAAAACAAACAAACAAAACACAACAAAACAAAACAAACAAAAAACAAACACAAAAAACAAACAAAAACACAAAAAAAAACAACACAAAACAACAACAAACAAAAAAAACAAAACAAAAAAAACAAAACAAACAAAACAACAAAAAACAAAAAACAAACAAAAACAAACAAACAAAAAAAACACAAAACAAAACAACAAAACAAAAAACAACAAAAAAAAACAAACAAACAAAAACAAAACAACAAAAAAAAACACAAAAAACAACAAAACAAACAAACAAAACAAAAACAAAACAACATCAAAACAAAAACAAAACAAACAACAAAAACAACAAAACAAAAACAAACACAAAACAAACAACAAACAAAAAACAACAAAACACAACAAAACAAAAACAAACAAAAACAAACAAAACAACACAAAAACAAACAACAAAAAAAAACAAACAAACACAAAAAAACAAAAACAAAACAACAAAAACAAACAACAAAAAAAAACAAAACAAAACAACAAAAACAAAAAACAATCAAACAAAAAACAAACACAAAAACAAAACAACAAACAAAAACAACACAACAAAAAACAAAAACAAAAAACAAAACAACAAAAACAACAAACAAAAACAAAACACAAACAACAAAACAAACAAAACAAAAACAACAAAACAAACAAACACAAACAAAAAAAAACAAAAAACAACACAAAACAACAACAAAACAAACAAACAAAAAAAACACAAAAAACAAAAAACAAACAAAAACAACACAAACAAAAACAAAAAAAACAAAAAACAACACAAACACAAAAAAACAAACAACAACAAAAACAACAAAAACAACAAACAAAAACAACAAAACACAAAAAACAAAACAAACAACAAAAACAAAACAAAAACAACAAACAAAAACAAAACAAAAAAACAAAAAACAAACAAAACAACAACAAAAAACAAACAACAAAACAACAACAAAAAACACAACACAAAAAAAACACAAACAACAAAAAAACACAACAAAAACAACAAAAAACAAAAACAACAAAACAACAAAACAAAAAACAAAAACAAACAAAAAACAACAAAACAACAAACAAAACAAAAAACAAAACAAAAACAAACAACAAAACAAACAAACACAAAAACAAAAACACAAACAACAAACAAAAAACAACAAACAACAAAACACAACACACAAAACAACACAACAAAAACAAAACAAACAAAAAACAAAAAACACAAAAAAACAACAACAAAACAAAACAACACAAAAAACAAAAACAAAAACAAACAAAAACAAAAAAAACAAAAAAAAACAAAACAACAAAAAAACAACAAAAACACAAAAAACAACAACAAAAAAAACAAAACAACAAAACAAAAAAAAACAAAACAACACAAAACAAAAAAACAAAAAAACAAAACAAAACAAAAAAAAACACAAAAACAAAAAAAACAAACAACAAAACAAAAACACAACACAAAAAACAACAAACAACAAAAAAACAAAACAACAAACACACAAAACAAAAACAAAACAAACAACAACAAAAAAACAAACAAAACAAACAACAAAAAAACAAAAACACAAAACAAAACAACAAAAAAAACAACAAAAAACAAAACAAAAAAAAACAAAAAACAAACAACAACAACAAAAACAAAAAACAACAAAAAACACAACAAACAAAAAACAACAAAACAAAACAAAACAAAAACAAAAACAACAAAAAAAAACAACACAAAAAACAAACAACAACAAACAACAAACAAAAACAAAAACAACAAAACAAAACAAAACAACAAAAACACAAAACAAACAAAAAACAAAACACAAACAAAACAAAACAAACACAAAAAAACAAAACAAAACAACACAAAAACAACAAAACAAAACAAACAAAAACAACAAAAAACAAAAAAACAACAACAAAACAAACAAAAAACAAAACAAAAACAAAACACAACAAAACAAACAACAAAAACAAAAAAACAAACAAAAACACAAAAACAAACAACAAAAAACAAAAAAACAAAACAAAACACAAACAAACAAAAAAACAAACAAAAACAAAACAAAAAAACAAAACAAACACAACAACACAAAACACAACAAAAAAAAACAACAACAAACAAAACAACAAAACAACACAACAAAAACAAAACACAACAAAAACAAACAAAAACAAAACAAAAACACAAACAAAAACAACAAACACAAAAAACAACAACAAAACACAAAAACAAACAAAACAACAAAACAACAAAAACAAACAAAAAAAAACAAAACAACAAAACAAAAACAAAAAAACAACAAAACAACAAAACAAAACACAACAAAACACAAAACAACAAACACAAACACAAAAAAAAACAACAAACAAAAAACAAAAAACAACAAAACAAAAACAACACAAAACAAAAATCAACAAAAAACAAAAAACACAAAAACAAACAAAAACAAACACAAACAAAAACACAACAAAACAAACAAACACAAACAAAACAACAAAACAACACAAACAACAAAAAAAACAAACAAACAAACAAAAAAACAAACAAACACAAAAACAACACAACAAAAACAACAAAAACAAAAACAAACACAAAAACAACAAACAAAAACAAACAAAAAACAAAACACAAAACAACAACAAACACAAAAACAAAACAAACAAAACAACAAAAAACAACAAACAAAACAAACAAAAACAAAAACAACACAAAAACAAAAAAAAACAAAACAACAAAACAAAAACAACACAAAACAAACAAAAAACACAAACAACACAAAACAAACAAAAACAACACAACAAAAACAAACAACAAACAACAAAAACAAACAACACAAACAAAAAACACAAACAAACACAAAAAACAAACACAAAACAAAAAACAAACAAAAACAAACAACAAAAAAACAACAACAACAAAACAAAACAAACAAAACACAAAACACAAAAACAACAAACAAAAAAAACAAACAAAAACAACACAAAACAACAAAACAAACAACAAAAAACAACAAACAACAAAACAAAATCAACAAAACACAACACAACAAAAAACAAACAAAACAAAACAAAACAAAAAACACAAAACAACAACAAAAACACAAAAACAAACAACACAAAACAAACAAACAAAAACAAACAAACAACAAAACAACAACAAAAACAAAAACACAAAACAACAACAAACAAAACAACACAAAACAAAAACAAACAACAAAAACAACAAAAAACAAACACAACAAAACAAAAACAAACAAACACAAACAAAAAACAACAAACAAAACACAAAAACAAAAACAACAACACAAAACAACAAACAAACACAACAAAACAACAAAAAAACAAAAACAAACACAAAAAACAACAACAAAACAACAAACAACAAACAAAACACAAACAACAAAACAAAAACAAAACAAACAAAACAACAAAACACAAAACAAACAAAAAACACAAACAAAAACACAACAAAACACAAAAAACAAACACAAACAACAAAAAAATCAAAAAACAAAAAACAAAACAAAAAAACAACACAACAACAAAACAAAAACACAAAAAACAACACAAAAAACACAAACACAAAAAAACAAACAAACAACAAAAACAAACAAAAAACAAAACAAAACACACAAAACAACAAACAAACAACAAAAACAAAACAAACACAACAACAAAAAACAACAAAAAACAAACAAAACACAACAAAACAAAACAAAACAACAACAAACAAAAAACAACAAAAAACAAAACACAAAAACAACAAAACAAACACAAAAACAAACAAACAAAAACAACAAAACAAACACAAAACAACACAAAAAAACAAACACAAACAACAAACAAAAACAAACAAAACAACAAAACAACAAAACAACAAACAAAACAAACACAAAACAAAACAAAAAAACAACACAAAAAAACAAAAAAACAAAACAAACACAAAACAACAAACAAAAACACAAACAACAACAAACAAAAAAAACCAAACAACAAAAACACACAAAAAAACAACAAACACAACAAACAAAAACAACAAACAAAACACAACAAAAACAAAAACAAAACAACAAAAAACAAAACAAAAACAAACAAAAACAAACAACAAAAAAACAAACAAAAAACAAAAACAACAAACAAAAACAAACAAAACAACACAAAACAAAAAACATCAAAACAAACAACAAAACAAAAAAACAACAAAACAAAACAACAAAAAACACAACAAAACAAAAAACAAAAAACACAAACAAACAACAAACAAAAAACAAAACACAAACAAAAAAACACAAACAAAACAAAACAAAAAAAAACAAAACAAAACACAAAAAACAACAAACACAAACAAAACAAAAACAAAAAACAACAAAAACACAAAAAAACAACAACAAAAACAAACAAACAAAAAACAAAAACAAAAACAAAACAAACAACAAAAAAAAACAACAACAAAAAAACAAAAACAACAAAAACAAACAACAAACAACAAACAACAAAAAACACAAAACAAAAACAACAAAAAACACAAAAACACAAACACAAAAAAACACAAACAAACAAACAAACACAAAATCAACAAACAAAAACAACAAACAAAACAAAACAAACACAAACAAAAACAACAAACACAAAAACAACACAACACAAAAACAACAAACACAAAAAAACAAAAACACAAACAAAACAAAAACACAACAAAACATCAAACAAAACAAACAAAAACAAACAAAAAACAAAACAACACAAAACAAACAAAACACAAACAACAAAACAAACAAAACAAACAACAAACAACAAACAAAACACAACAAAACAAAAACAACAACAAACAAAAACACAAACAAAAACAAACAAAAAACACAAACACAAACAACACACAAACAAAAACAAACACAAAACAAAACAAAACAAACAACAACAAACAAAAAAAAACAAAAACAACAAACAAAAAACAAAACAAACAAAAACAAACAAACAAAAAACAAAAATCAAAAAACAAACAAACAAAACACAACAACAACACAAACAACAAAACAAAATCACAAAAAACAAAACAAAACACAACAAAACACAAAACAAACAACAAAAACAAACAAAAAAACAAAACAACACAAAAACACAACAAAACAAAACAAAACAACACAAAACAACAACACAAAACAACAAACAACAAAACACAACAAAAAACAAAAAAACAAAAAACAACAACAAAAAAAAACACAAAACAAACAAACAAAACACAAAACAACAAAACAAACAACACAAACAAAAAACACAACAAAAACACAAAAAAACAACAACAACACAACACAAAACAACACAAAACAACAAACAAAACAACAAAAACAACACAAAAAACAAACAAAACACAAAAACAACAACAAAAACAAACAAAAACACAAAACAAACACAAAATCAAAAAAAAAACAAACAAAACAACAACAAACAAAACACAAAACAACAACACAAACAAAACAAACAACAACAAAAACAAACACAAAAAACAAACACACAAACAACAAACAACAAAAACAACAAAACAACAAAACAAAACACAAACAACAACACAAAAAAACAACAAACACAAAAACAAACAAACAAAAACAACAAACAAAACAACAAACACAACAACAAAACAACAACAAAAACAAAACAACAAACAAACACAAAACAAAACATCAAAAACAAAAACACAAAACAAACAAAAACACAAACAAACACACAACAAAACAAACAAACACAAAACAACAAACAACAAACAACACAACAAAAACAACAAAAAAACAAACAACAAACAAAACAAACACAACAAACAAACAACAACAAAAACAAAACAACAAAACAAACAACAAAACAAACACAACACAAACACAAACACAAAACAACAAAAAACAAAACAACAACAAAAAACACAAAACAAACAAACAACAAAACAAAACAAAACCAACAACACAAAACAAACAATCAAAACAACAAAACACAAACAAACACAAACAACACAAAAAAAACACAAAACAAACAACAACAAAACAAACAAACAAAACACAACAAAACACACAAAACAACAAAAAAACACAAACAACAAACAACAAAACAACAAAAAACAAAAACAAACAAAACACAAAAACACAACAAACAAACACAAACAAAAACAACAAAAAACAAAACAACAAAAAAACACAAACAACAAACACAAACAAACACAAAAACAACACAAAACACAATCACAACAAAACAAAAACACAAACAAAAAACAACAAAAACAAAACACACAAACAAAAACAAAACAACACAACAAACACAAAACAAACAACAAACAAAACAACAACAAACAAAACAAAAACAAACACAAACAAAAACACAAAAACAAACAACAAAAACAAAACAAACAAAACACAAACACAACAAAACAACAAAAAAACAAACAAAAACACAACAAAACAAAACAAACAAACAAAAAACAAACACAAAAAACAAAACAAACAAAAAACAACAAAACACAAAAACAACAACAAAACAACAAAAAACAACACAAAAACAAACAAAAAAAAACAAACACAAAATCAACAAAACAAACAAAAAACACAAAAAAACAACACAACAAAAAACAAAAAACCAACAACAAACAACAAAAAAACACAAAAACAAAACAAAAACACAACACAAAAAACAAAACAAAAACAAAAAAACAAACACAAAAAAACAACAAACAAACAAAAACAAAACAAAAAACACAAAACAAAAAACAACAACAAAACAAACAAAAAACAAACACAAAACACAAAACAAAACAACAACAAAACAAAAACAAAAAACAAAAACAACAAACAA
This sequence comes from Pseudopleuronectes americanus, assembly GCA_038501795.1. NCBI lineage: Eukaryota > Metazoa > Chordata > Actinopteri > Pleuronectiformes > Pleuronectidae > Pseudopleuronectes > Pseudopleuronectes americanus. The sequence continues at coordinate 68,090 of JBAMIH010000097.1, read as the reverse complement.
AAAACAACAAACAAACAAAAAACAAAACACAACAACAAAACAACAAAACAAACAAACAACAAAAAACAACAACAAAAACAAAAACAAACACAAAACACAAACAACACAAAAAAACAAACAAAAACAACAAAAAAACAAACAAAAACAAAAAAACAAAAAACACAAACAAACAACACAAAACAAACACAACAAAACAAACAACAAACAACAACAAACAAAAAAACACAAAACAACAAAAACAAAACAACAAACAAAACAAAAAAACAACAAACAAAAACAAACAACAAAAAAACAAACAACACAAAAACAACAAACAAAACAACAAACAAAAAAAAACACAAACAAAAAACAACAAAACAAACAACAAAACAAAAAACACAAAACAAAAAACAAAACAACAAAAACAAACAAAAACACAACAACAAACAAAAACAAAAAAACACACAACAAAAAACAACACAAACAAAAACAAACACAAACAAACAAACACAAAACAAACAAAACACAAAAAACAACAAAAACAAAACAAAAAAACAACAAACAACAACAAACAACACAAAAAACAAAACAAACAAAACAACAAACAAAAA
>JBAMIH010000097.1:40000-47500 GCA_038501795.1 Pseudopleuronectes americanus | reverse complement strand
ACAAAACAAAAAAAAACACAAAAAACAAAAACAAAACAAAACACAAAACAACACAAAACAACAACACAAACAAAAACAAAAAACACAACAAACAAAAACAAACAAAAAAAAACAAAAAAACAACAACAAAAACACAAAAAAAACAAACAAACAAAAAAACAACAAACAAAAACACAACAAAAAAAACAACAACAAAAACAACAAACACAACAAAAACAAAAACACAAAACACAACAAACAAACAAAAACAACAAACAAAAAACAAAACAAACAACAAAACAAAACAACCAAAAACAAACAAAACAAACAAACAACAAACAAAAAAACACAAAAAAAACAACAAAACAAAACAAAACAACAAAAACAAACAAAACAAAAACAAACAAAAAACAAAAACAAACAACAAAACACAAAAACAAAACAAAACAAAAAACACAAACAAAACAAAAAAACAACACAAAAACACAAAAACACAAAAAACAACAAAAACAAAAACAACAAAAAAAAACACAAACAAAACACACAAAAAACACAAAAACAAAACAACAACAAAAAAAAACAAACACAAACAAAACAACAAACAAAACACAAACAAAAAAACAAAAACAACAAAACAAAAACAACAACAAAAAACAAAAACAACAACAAACAAAAAAACACAACAAAACAAACACAACAAAACAAAAACAAAACACAAACAAAACAAACAAACACAAAAAAACAAAACAACAAAACAACAAAAACAACAAACAAAAACAACAAAAACACAACCAAACAACAAAAACAAACAACAAAAACACAAAAACAAAACAAAAACACAAACAACAAAACAAACAACAACAAAAACACACAAAAACAAAACAAACAAAACAAAACAAACAAAAAAACAAACAACACAAAACAAACAACAAAAACAAACACAAAAAACAAAACACAAACAACAACAACAAAAAACAACAAACAAACAACACAAAAACAAAACAAACAAAACACAAACAAAAACAAAACAAAAAACAAACACAAAAACACAAAAAAACAAACAAACAAAACAACAAAAAAAAACACAAACAAAAACACAAAACAAAACAACAAACAAAAACAAAAACAAACAAAACAAAAACAAACAAAACAAAAAAAACAACAAACAAAACAAACAACAAACAAAAACAACAAACAAAAACAACAACACAAAACAAACACAACAACAACAAACAAACAAAACAAACAACAAACAAAACAACAAAAACAAACAAAACAAAACAAAACAACAAAAAAACAACAAACACAAAAAAACAACACAAACAAAAAACAAACAACAACAACAAAAAAAACAAAACAAACAAACACAACAAAAAAACACAAAAACAAAAAACAAAACAACAAAAACACAAAACACAAAACAACAAAACAAAACAAAACAACAAACAACAAAAACAAACACAACACAAAAAACAAAAACACAAACAAAAACAAAACAACAACACAAAACAAAAAACAAACAACAAAACAAACAAAACAAACACAAAAACAACAACAACAAAAACAAAAACAAAACAACAAAAAAACAAAAAACAAAAACAACAACAAAAACAAAAACAAAAAAACAAACAAACAAAAACACAAAAAACAAACAACAAAAACAACAAACAAAACACAAACACAAAACAACAAAAACAAAATCAAACAAAAAAAACACAACACAAACACAAAAAACAAAACAAAACAAAAAACAAAAACAACAAAAAACACAAACAAAAAACAAACAAAACAAACACAACAAAAAAACAAAAAAAAACAAACACAAAAAAACAAACAAACAACAAAACAAAAAACAAAAAACAAAACACAAAACAACAACAAAACAAACAACAAAACAAAAAAACAAACAAAACAAAAAAACAACAACAACAAAAACAACACAAAAAACAAAAACAACAAAAAAAAACAACACAAAAACAACAAAAACAAACAAAAACAAAAAAACAAAAACAACACAAACACAACAAAAAACAAAACAAACAACAAAAAAAACAACAAAAAACAAAAACAAAACAACAAAACAAAACAAACAAAACAAACAAAAACAAAAAAACAAACAAAAAACACAAAAAAACAACAAAACAAACAAAAAAACACAACACAAAAACAACACAAAAAACAAAACAAACAACAAACAAAAAAAACAAACAACAAAAACAAAAACAAAAAAACAAACACAAAACAAAAAACAAACAAAAAACAAACAAAACAACAAAAACAAAAAACACAAACAAACAAAACAAACAAAACAAAACAACAAAACAAAAAACAAAACAAACAAACAAAAAAACAACAAACAACAAAACAAAAACAAACACAAAACAACAAACAAAAAAAAACAAACAAACAAAACACAACACAAACAAAAACAAAACAAAACACAAACAAAAACACAAACAAAAAACAACAAAACAACAAAAACAAACAAAACAAACAAAAAAAAACAACAAAACAACACAAAACAACAAACAAAAACAAACAAACAACAACAAAAAACAAACAAACACAAAAAACAAACAAACAAAACAAACAAAAAACACAAAAACAAAACAAAAAAACAACCAAAAACACAAACAAACAAACAAAAACAAAACAACACAACACAAAAACAAAAAACAAACACAAAAACAAAAAAACACAAAAAACAAAACAAACAAAACAAACAAAAACAACAAACAAAACAAACACAACACAAAACATACAAACAAAAACAACAAAAAAACAACAAAAACAAAACACACAAAAAAACAAACAACAAACAAAAACAACAAAAACACAAAAACAAACAAACAAAAACAACAAACAACAAACAAAAAACAACAACAAAACAAACAACAAAAACAACAAAACAAACAAAACAAAAAAACAAAAAACAAACAAAAAAAAACACAAACAAAACAACAAAAACAAAAAACAAACAAACAACAACAAACAAAACAACAAAATCAACAAACAAAACAACAAAAAAACAAACAAAACAAAAACACACAAAAACAAAACAACAAAAAACACAAAACAAACAAACAAAAAAAACAAAACACAACAACAAAACAAAAAAAACAAAAAACAAAAACAAACAAAAATCAACAAAAAACACAACAACAAAACAACAAAAACAAAAAAAACAAAAAAAAACAAACAAACAAAAAACAAAAACAACACAAAAAACACAAAACAAAAACAACAAACAAAAAACACAAAAAACAACACAAAAACAAAACAAAAAAACAAACAAAAACACAAATAAAACACAACAAAACAACACAAAAAACAACAAAAACAAAACACACAAACAACAAAACAAAAAAAAACAACAAAACAAAACAACAAAACAAACAAACAACAAAACAAACAAAACAAAAACAAAACAACAAAAAAACAAAAAAAAACAAACACAACAACAAAAACAAAAACAAAAAACAAAAAACAACAAACAAAACAACAAACAAACAACACAAACAACACAAAACAAAAAAAACAAACAAAAAAAAACAAACAAAAACAACACAAAACAACAAAACAAAAACAAACAAACAAACAACACAAAAACAAACAAAATCAAACACAAACAAATCAAACACAAAAAACATCAAACAACACAAAAAACAAATCAAAAACACAACAACAAAACAACAAAAACACAAACAAACAACAAACAACAAACACAAAACAAAACAAACAAAAAACAAACAAAAAAACACACAATCAAACAAAAAAAACAACACAAACAAACAACAAAACAAACAAACAACCACAACAAAAACAAACAAACAACAAAAAACAAACACACAAACAACACAACACAAAACAAAACAATCAAACAAAACACACAAAAACACAAAAACAAACAAACAAAACACAAACAACAACAACAAACACAAACACAACAACAAAACACAAACAAACATCAAAAACAAACATCAAACAAAACACAAAAAAATCAAAACAACACAACAAACACAACAACACAAACACAAAAAAACACAACAATCAAAAACAACAAACAAACACAACAAAACACAACACAACACAAACAACAAACAAAACACACAACAACAAACACAAAAAACAAACAAAAACAAACAAAACACAAAAACACAACACAAAAATCAACAAAACAACACACAACAAAAAACAACAAACAAACACAACAAACAAAACAAAAAAACAAATCAAACACACAAAACACAAACACAAAAACAACAAACAACAACACAAAACAACAAACAAAAATCAAACAACAAAAAACACAACAACAAACACAAACAAACAAAACAAAACAAACACAAAAACAACAAAACACAAACAACACAAAACAAAAACAACAACACAAAAAAACAACACACAAAAACAACAAAACAAAAACAAAAAAACACAACAACACAAACAAACAAAACAACAAAACAACACAAAAACAAAACAACAAAAAAAACACACAAAAACAAAAACAAACAAAAACACAACAAAAAACATCAAACAAAAACAACCAAAAACAAACAACAACAAACACAAAATCAACACACAAACACAAACAAAACAACAAAACAAAAAAAACAACACAAACAAACACAAACAACAACAAAAACAAAACAACAACAAAACAACAACAAAACAACACAAAACAAACAACAAACAAAACAATCAAAAACAACACAACAACAAACAAAAAACACAAACAACAAAAAAACAACAAACACAAACAAAAACAACAACAAAAACAAAACACAACAAACAACAACAAAAACAACACAAAACAAAACAAACAACAAACATCAACAACAAACAAAAAAAACACACAACAACAAACAAACAACAAAAACAAACAAAACAACAAACAAAAACAACAACACAAACAAAACAAACATCAACAAAACAACAAAACAACAAACAAACAACAAAACAACAACAAACAAAACAAAACAAAAAACAAAACAACAACAAAACAACAAACAACAAAAACAACACAAACATCAAAAAACACAAACAACAAAACAAAAACAAAAACACAAACAAAACACAAAAACAACAAAACAAAAAAAAACAACAACAAACACAACACAAAAACACACAACACAACAAAAAACAAAATCAAAACAATCACAAACACACAAAAACAAAAACAAAACAAACAACAAAACAACAAACAAAAACAAACAAAAACAACACAAAACAACAACAAAACAACAAAAACAAACACAAACAAAAACACAAACAACAAAACAAAACAACAAAACACAAAACACAAAACCACAAAACAAACAAAAAAACAAAACAACAAACAACAAAACAAACAACAAAAAACAAACACAAAAACAAAACAAATCAACAAACAACACAAACACAAAAAAAACAACAACACAAAACACAACAAACAAAACACAAAACCACAACAAAAAACACAAAAAACAACAAACACAACACAAAAAACACAAACAAAAACACAACAACAACAAAAAACAACAAAAAAAACAACACAAAAACAAAAAAAAACACAACATCAAACAACAAACACAAACAACAAAAACACAAACAAAAACAAAACAACAAAACACAAACAACAAAACAAAAAACAACAAAACAAAAAACACAAAACAAAACAACAACAAACAAACAAAAAACACAACAAAAAACAAAAACAACACACAAAACAAAAACAACAAACAAAAACAAACAAAACAACAACAACAACACAAAAACAAACACAAAAACAACAAAACAAAACAAACAACACAAACAACAAAAAACAATAAACAAAACAACAAACAAAACAAAAAACAACACAAAACAACAACAAAACAAAAACAAAAACAAACAACAAAATCAACAACAACACAACAAAAACAACACAAACAACAAAAACAAAAACCAACAAAAAACAAAACAACAAAACAAAACAACAAAAAACACAAACACAACAACACACAAACAAAACAAACAACAAAAACAAAAACAACAACAAAAACACAAACAAAACAACAAAACACAAACAAAACAACAAAAACAAACAACACAAACAACAAAACAAACAACAAACAAAAAACAAAAACACAACAAAAAACAAACAACACAAAACAACAAACAAAAACAAAACAAACAAACAAATCACAAACAAACAACATCAAACAACAAAAACAAAAACACAACAAAACAACACAAACAAACAAAAAAAAACACACAACAACACACAAAAACACACAAAACACAAAACAAACAAAAACAACAAACACAAAAAAACAAAACAACAACACAAACAACACAAAACACAAACAAAAACAAACACAAACAACAAAAACAACAAACAAAAAACAACACAACAAACACAAAATCAACAAAAAACAAAAAACAAAAAAACACAAACAAAACAAAAACACAAAACAAACACACAAACACAAAAACAAACAACACAAAACAAACACAACAAACAAAACAACAAACACAACAACAACACAAACAACAACACAAACAAAAAACAAACAAAACAAACAACACAACAAAACAACAAAAAACAAACAAAAAAAACAACAACAAAAAACACAAACAACACAACAAAAAACAAACACAAAAACAAACAAAAACAACAACAACAACAACAAAACAACAAAACAAACAACAAACAAAACACAAAACAAACAAACAAAAACAACACAAAACAACACAAAAACAAAACAACAAAACAACAAAAAACAACAAACAAAAAACCAAAACAAACACACAAACAAAAAACACAACAAACACAAAACAAACAAACAAAACAAAAACACAACAAACAAAACACAACAACAAAAAAATCACAAACAAAAACAACAAAACAAACAACAAAACAAAACAAAACAACAAACAAACAACACAAAACAAACAACAAACAAAACAAACACAAAAAACAAACAAAAACAACAAAACAAACAAACACAAAAAACAACAAAAACACAAACAAAAACACAACAAAACAAAAAACAAAACAACAAAACAAACACAAAAACAACAAAAAACAAAAAACAACAAACAACAAACAACAACAAACAATCAAACAAAACAAAAACACAACAAAAACAACAACAAACAAACAACAAAAACACAAAAACAAACAACACAAACAAAACACAACAAAAAAAACAACAACAACAAAACAACAAAAAACACAACAAAAAAACACAAAAAACACAACAAAAACAAAAACAACAAAACAAAACAAAAACAAACAACACAAAAACAAACACAAACAAAACAACAAAAACAAAAAACAAAACAAACACACACAAAAACAACAAAAAAACAAAAACAAACAAAACAACAAAAAACAAACAAACAACAAAAACAACAAAACAAACAAAAAAAAACAACAAAAAAAACAAACAAAAACAAACAAAAACAACAAACAAAAAAACAAAACAAAACAACAAAAAACAACAAAAAAAAACAAAACAACACAAACAAACAACAAAAAACAAAACAAAACAACAA
>JBAMIH010000097.1:2500-17500 GCA_038501795.1 Pseudopleuronectes americanus | reverse complement strand
CAAACAAAAACAAAAAACAAAAAACAACAAACAAAAACAACAAACAAAAAAAACAACAACAAAAACAAAAAAACAAAACAACACAAAACAAACAAACAAAAACAAACAAAAAACAAAAAAAAACAAACAACAAAAAACACAAACAACAAAAAAACAAAACAAACAACAAAAACAAACAACAAAAACAAAAAAACAAACAAACAAAAAACAACAAACAAAAACAAAAACAAAAAAACAAAAACAAAAAACACACAAACAAAAACAAAACAAACAACAAACAACAAAAACACAAAAAAAAACAAAAACAAACAAAACAACAAAACAAACAAAACAAACAAAAAACAAAACAAAAACAAACACAAAAACAAAAAACAAAAAACAAACAAAAAACACAAACAAAAACAAAAAACAAACAAACAAAACAAAAAAACAAACAAAACAACAAAAACAAAAAAAAACAACACAAAACAAACAAAAAACAACAAACAAAAACAAACAACAACAAAAACACAAACAAAAACAAACACAACAAAACAAAAACAAACAAAAACACAAAAACAACAAAAAAAAACAAAAAACAAAAACAACAACAAAAAAACAACAAACACAACAAACAAAAACAACAAAAAAAACAAAATCAACAAAAAACAAAACAAAAACAAACACAAAAAACAAAACAAACAAACAAAACAAACAAAAAAACACAAAAACAACAAACAACACAAAAACAAAACAACAAACAAACAAAACACAAACACAAAAACAAAAAACAACACAACAAACAACAAAACAAAACAAACAAAACAAACAAAAACACAAAAACAAACAAACAACAAAACAAACAAACAAACAAAAACAAAAAAACAAACAAAACAAACAAAAACAACAACAAAAAAACAAAACAACACAACAAACACAAAAAACAAACAAACACAAAACAAACAACAAAAACAAAACAAACAACAAACAAAAACAAACAAACAACAAAACAACAAAAACAAAACAACAAAAAAACAAAAAAAAACAAACAAAACAACACAAAAACAAAAACAAAACAAACAACAAACAATCAAAAAACAAAAACAACAAACACAAACAAAAAAACAAACAAAACAACAAAAAAAACACAAAAACAACAAACAAACACAAAACAAACAAAACAACAAAAAACAAAAACAAAAAACAACAAAACAACAAACAAAAAACAACAAACAAAAAACAAACAATCAAACACAACAAAAAACAAAACAACAAAACAAAAAACAACAAAAACAAAACAAAAAACAAAAAAACACAACAACAAAAAAACAACAAAACACAAAACAACAAAAAACAACAAACAAAAACAAAAACAAACAAAACAAACAAAAAAACACAAACACAAAACACAAACAAACAACAAAACAACAAACAAAAAACACAAACAAAACAAAACAACAAACAAAACAAACAACAAAAACACAACAAAACAAACACAAAACAAACACAAACAACAAAACAACAAAAAAAACAAAAACACAACAAACAAACAACAAAAAACAACAAAACAAAACAAACAAACAACACAAAACAAACAACAACAAAAACAAAAACAAAAACAAACAAACAAACAAACAACACAAACAACAAAACAACAAACACAACAAAAACAACAAAAACAAACAAACACAAAAACAACACAAAAACAACAAACAAACAAAAAACAACAACAAAAAACAAACAAAACAAACAACAAAAACAACAAACAAACAACAAACACAAAAACAAACAAAAACAAACAAACAAAACAAAACACAAAACAACAAAAAAACAAAAAAACAACAACAAAATCAAACAAAAACAAACAACACAAACAAAACAACAAAACAACAAACAACAAAAACAACAAAAAACAAACACAACAAAAACAAACACAACAAAACAAAAAAAAACAACAAAACAAAACAAACACAAAAAACAAACACAACAAAACAACAAAACAAAAAAACACAACACAAACAAACAAAAAAACAACAAACAAACAAAACAACACAAACACAACAAAACAAAACAAACACAACACACAAAACAAAAAACAAAACAACAAACAACAAAAAACAAACAAAAAAAACAACAAACAAAACAAAAACAAACACAAAACAAAAAAAACACAAACAAAACACAAAAAAACAAACAACAAAAACAAACACAAACAAAAACACAAAAAACAAACAAAAAACAAAAAAAAACAACAAAAACAAAAACAACAACAAAAACAAAACAAACAACAACAAAACAAAACACAAACAAACAACACAAAACACAAAACAAATCAAACACACAAACACAACAAAAACAAACACACAAAACAAAACAACAAAACAACACAAAACAAAAACAAACAAACAACAAACACAAACAAACACACAACAAAAACAACAACAAAACAAAACAACAAAACAACACAAAACACAATCACAAAACAAAACAAAACACAACAACAAAACACAAACATCAAAAACAACAAACAACAACAAAAAACAACAAACAACACAAAAAAACACAACAACAAAAAACATCAACAAAAAAAACACAAACAAAACAACAAAACACAACACAAAACAAACAAACAACAAACAACAACACAAAACAAACACAAAACAAAACAACAAAAACAAACACAACAAACAACACAAACAAACAACAAAAAAACAAACACAAAACAAACACAACACAAAACAACAAAACAAACAAAACAAACAACAAACAAAACAATCAAACAAATCAACACAACAACAAAAAAACACAAACAAAATCAAAAAACAAAACAACACAAACACAAACAACAAAACATCAAACAAAACACAAAAACAAAACACAACAAAAACAAACACAAACAAACAAACACAAACAACAAAACAACACAAACAAAACAAAAACAAAACAACAACACAAAAAACAAAAACAAAACAAACAAAAACACAAACAACACAACACAAACAAAAAACACAAACAACAAAAACAACAAAAACACAAACAAACAACAAACAAAAAACAACACACAACAAACAACAAACAAAAACAACAAACAACAACATCAAAACAAACAACACAAAACAAACAAAAACAACAAAACACAACAAACACAAAAACAAAACAAACACAAACAACAACAAAAAACAACAACAACAAAACAACAAAACACAACAAAAAACAACAAACACAAACAACAAACACAACAAACAACACAAAACATCAAAACAAAACAACACAAAACAAAACAACAACAACAAACAAAACACAAAACAACACAAACACAAAAACAAACAAACAACAACAAAACAAAACAAAACACAAACAAAACAACAAAAACAAAACAACATCACAACAAACAAAACAACAATCAACAAACAAAAACAAACAACAACACAAACAACAAAACAAACAACACAACAAAAACACAAACACAAAACAACACAACACAAAAACACAACAAAAACAAAACAACACAAACAAAACAATCAACAAAACAAACACAACAACAAAAACAACACAAACAAACAAAAAACAAACAAACAACACAAAACAAACAACACAAAACACAAACAAAAACACAACAAACAACAAACACAACAACACAAAAAACATCACAACAAACAACAAACAAAACACAACAAACAAAAACAAAATCAACAAACAAACAAAACACAAAACAAACACAAAACAAACAACAATCAAAACACAAAACAAACACAACAACAACATCAAAAACACAAAACACACAAACAAAAACAACAACACACAAACAAAAACAAACAACAAAAACAACACAACAAAACAACACAAACAACAACAAAAACACAAACAACAACAAACAAAACAAACACAAACAACAACAAACAAAACACAAAAAACAAACAAAACACAACAAACAAACAACAAACAAAAACACAAACAAACAACAAACAAAACAACAAACAACAACAACAAACACAAACACAACAAAACAAAACAAACAAAACAACAACAAAAAACACAAACAAAAACAAAAAACAACAAACAAACAAACACAACAACAAAAAACAAAAACACAAACACAAAACACAAAACAACACAAACACAAAAACAACAAACAACAACAAATCAAACACACAAACAACAAAACACAACAAAAATCAAACAACAACAACAAATCACAAAACAACAAACAAATCACAAACAAAAACACACAACAAACAACAAACACAAACACAACAAAAACAACAACAAAACAACAAACAACAAACAAAACAAACACAACAAAACAACATCAAAAACAAAACAAAACAAAAAACACAAACAAAACACAACAAAACAACAAACAACAAAAACAACACAACAACACAAACAACAAAACACAAAACAACACAAACAAACACAAACAACAAACACAACAAAAACACAAACAACAAAAACAAAACAAACACAAAACACAACACAAACACAACAAACAATCACAAAAACAAACAACAAACAACACAAACAACACAAAACAAAAACAAACAAACAACAAAAACAAAAACACAACAACAACAACACAAACAAAAACAAACAAACACAAAAACAAACAACAACAAACAAACAAACAACAAACACACAACAAAACACAACACAACAATCACAATCAAACAAAACAACAACAACAAAACAAACAAAACAAAAAACAACACAAAACAACACACAAAACAACAAAAACAACAACAAAACAACAAACAACAAAACACAACAACAACACACAAAAACAACACAATCACAAACAAAACAAACAAAACACAACAAACAACACACAAACAAAACAACAACAAAACAAAAACAAAACAACAAAACACAAACAAACAAAAACAACAACAAACAACACACAAAACAACAAACAAAAATCAAAACAAACAACAACAAACAAAACACAACAAAATCACACAAACAACAAACAAACAACAACAACAAACACAACAACAAACACAAACACAAAACAAAACAACAAAACAACACAAACAAACACACAACAAACAAACAAACACAAAACACACAAAACAAAACACAAAACACAAAACAAACACAAACAACAACAACACAACAAACACAAATCAACAACAAAAACAAACAATCACAAACAAACAAACAAACAAACACAACAAAACAAACACAACAAAAAACACACAACAACAAAAACACAAACAACACAAACAACAACAAAACACAACACAAACACAACAAACAAATCACACAAAATCAAACAACAAAACACAAAACACACAATCAAACAAAACACAACAAAACACAAACAAACAACAACACAACAACAACAAAACAACAAACACAAACAACACAAAAACAAAAAACACAAACACAACAAAAAACAAACAAAACAACAAACAACAAACAAACAACAAAACAACAAAACAACAACAAAAACAACAAAACAAACAAAAAACAACAAACACAAACAAACAACAACAAACAAACAAACAAAAACAAACACACAAAACAAACAACAAAACACAAACAATCAACAAACAAACACAACAAAACAAACACAACAAAACAAACACAACAAACAATCAACAAACACAAAAAACAACACAAACAAACAAAAACAAACAAAACAACAAAACAAACAACAAAAACAAACAAACAAAACAACACAAACAACACAACAAAACAAACAAAAACACAAAAACAAAACAAACAAACACAAAAACAACAAAAACAAACAACAAACAACACACAACAAACATCAAAAAAAAACAAACACAACAACAAAACAACAAACAACAAACACAAAAAAACAACAACACAAACAACACAAAACAAACACAATCACAACAAACAAAACACAAAAAACAACAAAAACACAAACAACACAAAAACAACACAAACACAAACACAACAAAAACAAACACAAACAAAACAACAAACAAACAACAACAAAACAAACAACAAACACATCAAACAAAACACAACAACAAACAAACAAAAAACAACAAACACAAAACAAATCACAAAACAACAACAACAAAACAAAACAAACAAAAAAAACAACACAACAAAACAAAATCAAACAAACAAACACAACAAAAAACAAAACAAACAACACAAAACACAACAACAAAAACAACAAACACAAAACAAACAAACAAAACAACAACAACACAAACACAACAAACAAAACACAAACAAACACAAAAACAAAACACAACAACAAACAAAACAAACAAACACAACAAACAACAACACAAACAAACAACAAAAACAAACAACAAAACACAAACAAACACAACAAAAACACAAAACAACAAACACAATCAAACACAAAACAAACAAAAAAACACAAACAAAAACACAAACACAAACAAAAAAACAACAACAAACAAAAAACACAAAACACACAAAACAAAAAACAAACAACAACAAAACAAACAACAACAAACAAAACAACAACAAAACAACAAACAACAACACAACACAAAAAACACAACAATCAACAAAACACAAAAAAACAAACAACAACAAAAACAACACAACACAAAACAACACAACAAAAAACAACAAAACAACAACAAACAAAACAACAAACAAACAACAACACAAAAACACAACAAACAAACACAACAACAACAAAACATCAAACAAACAAAAACAAACAAAACAAAACAACAAACAAAAACACAAAACAAACAAAAAACACAACACAAAACAACAAACAACACAAAACAAAAACAACAAAAACAACAAAAAAAACAAACAAACACAATCAAAAAAAACACAAACAACAAACACAAACAAACAACAAAACACAACAAAAACAAACAAACAACAAAACAAAACAACACAAAAACAAACAAAACAAAAAACACAAAAACACAAACAAAAAACACAACAACAAAAAACAACAACACAAACACAACAAACAACAACAAAAATCAACACAAAACAACAAACAACAAACAAAACAAACAACAACAACAAACAAAAAAACACAAAAACAAAAACAACACAAACAAACAAAACACAAACAAAAAACAAACAACAACACAAAACAACAACAAACAACACAAACAAACAAACACAAACAAAACAAAAACAACACAAAAACAAACACAACAAAACAACAAAACAACAAACAACAAAACAAACAACAAACAAACAAACACAAAAAACAAACACAAAACAACAAAACAAACACAACACAAAAAACAAACAAACACAACAAAACACAACACAAAAAACAAAACAAACAAAACACAACAACACAAAACAAAAAAACACAAAAAACACAACAACAAAACACACAACAAACACAAAACAAACAAAACAACAACAAAAACAACAAAACAAAAAAACACAACAACAAACAAAACAAAAACAACAACAAACACAAAATCAACAAACACAACAAAACAAAACACACAAAAAACAACAAAAACAAAATCAAAAAAAACAACAAAAACAACACAATCAACAAACACAAAAACACAAACAAACACAACAACAAAAAACAAACACAAAACAAACAAAAAACAACAACAAACACAACAAAAAAACAACAAACACAAAACAACATCAAACAACAACAAAACACAACAAAACAAAAAACAAAAACAAACAAAAACAAACAACAAAAACAAACAAACAAACAAAACAACACAAACACAACAAAACAAAAACAACAAACAAACACAAACAAACACAAACAAACAATCAACAAAACACAAACAACAAAAACAACAAACAACAAACAAAACAAAAACAAACAAACAACACAACAAACAAACAAACAAAAACACAAACAAACAACACAACAAACAAACACAACAAAAAACAACAACAAAACAAAACACAAACAAAAACAACAAAAACACAAACAACAAAACAAAAACACAAAAAAATCAACAACAACAAACACAACAAACAAAAACAAAACAACACAAAAAACAAAACAAACAACAAAAACAACACAAACAAAACAAACACAAAAATCAACACAACAAACAAAACACAAAACACAAACAAAACAACAAACAAAAACAACAAACACAAAACAAACAAAAAACAAAACAAACACACACAAAACAACAAACAACAAAAAAAACAAACACAAAACAAACAAAAACACAAACACAAACAAACACAAAACACAACAACAAACAAAAAACACAACAAACAAAAACAACAAAAAATCACAAACAAAACAAAAAACAAAACAACACAACACAACAAAACAAAACAAACAACACAAAACAAACAAAACACAACAACAACACAAAAACAAAACAAACAAACAACAAACAAAAACAACAAAACAAAACAACACAAACAACAAAAACAACAAACAAAAAAACAATCAAACAACAAACAACAACAAAAACAAACAAACAACAAAACAACAAACACAAACAAAAAACAAAAACAACAACACAAACACACAAAAAACAAACAACAAACAAAACACAAAAACAAAAACACAACAACAAAACACAAAACAAAATCAACAAAACACAACAAACAAACAAAAAACAACACAAAAACACAAACAAAACAAACAAAACAACACAAAAACACAACAACAAAAAACAAACAACAAAAAACACAAAAAACACAACAACAACAAAACAACAAACAAAACAAAAAACACAAACAAACAACAAAACAACAAACAAACACAACACAAAAACACACAAAACAAAACACAAACAAAAACAACACAAAAACAAAACACAAACAAAACAACACAAACACAAACAAAACAAAAACAAACAAACAAACACAACAAAACACAAACACAAAACAACAAAAAACAACAAAACAACAAAAACAAACAACACAAACAAAACAAACAACACAAACAACAAAACACAACAACAAAACAAAAACACACAAACAAAACAACACAAACAAACAAAAAACAAAACACAAAACAACAACAAAAAAACAAACACAACAAAACAAAAACAAAAACACAAAAAACAAACAACAAAATCACAACAAAACACAAAAACAAAACACAACAAAACACAACAAAAAACACAACAACAAACACAACAAAACAACAAACAACAAACACAAAAACAAACACAAAACAAACAACAAAACAAAACAACAACAACAAAACAACAAACAAACACAAACAACAAAAAAACACAACACAAACAACAAACACAACAACAAAAACAAACAACACAAACAAAAAACACAACAAAACAACAAACAAAACAACACAAAACAAACAACACAAAACACAACAAACAACAAAACAAACAACAAACAACAAACAAAACAACACACCACAAAAACAAAAAAAACAACAAAACACAACAACAAACAACAAAACACAACAACAAAAACAAAAAACAACAAACAAAACAAACAACAAAACAAAACAAAAACAAAAACAAACACAAAAACAAAACACAAAACACAACAAACAACACAAAAAACAACAACAAAACACAAACAAAAAACAAACAACAAACAAACAAAAACAACACAAACAACAACACAACAAACAAAAACAACACAAAAAACACAAACAAAACACAACACAAAAACAACAACACAACAAACAAACACAACAAAAAAACACAAAACACACAAAACAAACACAACAAAAAACACAACACAAAACAAAACAAACAAAAAAACACAACAACACAACAAAAACAACACAAAAACAACAAACAAAAACAAACAAAAACAACAACAAAAAACACAAAACAAACACAAACACAAAAACAACACAAAACAACAAAAAAACAAACAAACAAACAAACAAAAAACAACAAACAAAAACAAACAAAAAACAACAACAAAAACACAACAAAACACAACAAAAAACAAACAACAACAAAACAAACAAAACAACAAAAACAACAAAACACAAAACACAAAAACACAACAAAAACAAACAAAAAACAAAACAACAAAACAACACAAACAAAAAACACAAAAACAAACAAAAAACAAAACAACAAAAACAAACACAAACAACAAAACAAACAAAACAAAACACAAAAACACAACAAAAAACAAACAAAACAACAAAAACAAACAACAACAAAAAAACAAACACAAAAACAAACACAAACAAACAACAAAAAAAAACACAAAACAACAACAAACAAAAACAAAACATCAACAAAAAACAAACAAAAACAACACAAACACAAACAAACAACAACAAACAAAACAACAACAACAAAAAACAACACAAAAAAAAAAACAAAAACAACACAACAAACAACAAAAAACACAAAAAACACAACAAACAACAACACAAAAAACAAACAAAACAACACAAAACAAAAAACAAACACAACACAAAAACAACACAAACAAACAACAACAAACAAAAACAAAACAAAACAAAAAACAAACACAAAACAACAAAAACAAAAAACAACAAAAAAACACAAACAAACAACAAAAACACAACAAACAAAAAACACAACACAACAAAACAAACAAAATCACACAAACAACAAAAAAACACAACAAAAACAAAACAACAAACAACAAAAAACACAAACAAAAACAACAACAAAAAACAACAAACACAAACAAAACAACAAACAAACAACAAAAACAAAACAAACAAACAAAAACACAAAACAAACAAAAAACAAAACAAACAAACAACAAAACAAACAACAAACAACACAAAACAAACAAAAAACAACAAAACAAAAAACAAACAAAACAAAAAAACACAAACAAACAAAACAACAACAAAACAAACACAACAAAAACAACAAAAACAACAACAAACAAAAAAAAACAAAACAAAAACAAAAACAAAAAACAAACAACAACAAAACAAAAACAACAAACAAACAAAACAACAACAAACACAAACAAAACACAAAAAACAAAACAACACAAAAACAAACAAAAACAAAAAACAAACAATCAAAACAAACAACAAAAAACACAAAACACAACAACAAAAAAACAAAAAACACAAAAAACAACAAAACAAAAAAAACAAAACAAACAACAAAACACAAAAAAACAACAAACAAAACAACAAAACAAAAAAACAACACAAAAACAAACAACAAAAACAAACAAAAACACAAACAACAAACAACAAAAACAAACAAACAAAACAACAAAACAAAAAACAAACAAACACACAAAAAACACAACAACAAACAAAACAACAAAAAACAACACAAAAACAACAAAAACAACAAAACAACAAAAACAAAAAACACAACAAACAACAAAAACAAAACACAAACAAACAAAACAAAAAAACAAAAACACAAAAAAAACAAAACAACAAAAAAAAACAACAAACACAAAAAAACAAACACAAAAAAAACACAACAAACAAAACAAACACAACAAAAAAAAACAAAACAACAAACAAAAAAACAAAAAACACAAACAAAAAAAAACAACAAACAAACAAACAAAAAACAAAACACAAACAAAAACACAACAAAAACAACAACAAAACAAAAACAACAAACAAAAAAACAAACAACAAAAACAAAACAACACAAAAAACAAAAACAACACAAAAACAAACACAAAACAAACAAACACAAAACAAAAACAAAAAACAACAAAACAAACAAACAAAACAACAAAACAAAAACACAACAAACACCAAAAACAAACAAAAACAAACACCAAACAAAAACACAAACAACACAAAAAACAAACAAAAACAAAACAACAAAACAAAAACACAAACAAAAACACAAACAAAAACAACAAAACAACAAAACAACACAAACAAAAAAACAAAACACAAAAAACACAACAAACAAAACACAACAAAAACAAAACAACAACACAAAAAACAAACACAAACAAAACACAAACAAAAACAAAACAACAAACAAAAACACAAAAACACAACAAACAAAAACACAAAACACAACAAAAAAACAACAAAAAACAAAACACAAACACAAAACAAAAAACAACACAAAACAAAAAACAAACAAACAAACAAACAAACACAAAAAAACAAAACAAAAACAACAAAACACAAACAACAAACAACAAACAAAAACACAAACACAACAACACAAAAAAAACAAAAAAAAAAAACAAACAAAAACACAAAAAAACACAACAAACAAACAACAAAACAAAACAAACAACAAAACAAACACAACAAACACAAAACAACAAAAAACAAAAACAAACAACAAAACAAAAAACAAACAACAAACACACAAACAAAAAAAACAACAACAATAACACAAAACAAAAAAACAAAAACAAAACAACACAAACAACAAAAACACAAAACAAACAAAAAACAAACAAACAAAACAAAACAAAAACAAAAAAAACACAACAAAACAAAAACAAAAAACAACAAACAAAAACACACAAAACAACAACAAACAAACAAAAAAACAAAAACAAAAAAACACAAACAAAACACAAACACAACAACAAAACAAAACAACACAAACAACAAAAAAACAAAAAAACAACAAAAAACCAAACACAAAAAACAAACAAAACAAAACACAAAAACAACAAAAACACCAAACAAAAAAACAACAAAACAAAACAAAACAAAAACAAAAACAAAAAAACAAAACAAACAAAAAACAACAAACAAAAAACACAACAAACAAAACAAAAACAAAAACAAACAAAACAACAACAACAAAACAAAACAAACAAACCAAAACAAACAACAAAAAACAACAAAAACAAAACAAAAAAACAACAAAACACAACAAACAAAACAACAAAACAAAAAACAAACAAAACACAACAAAAACACAAAACAAAAAACAAACACAAACAACAACAACAAAAAAACAACAAACAAACAAAAACAACACAACAAAACAAAAAACAAAAACACAAAAACAAAACAACAAAAACACAAAACAACAACAACAAACAAAACAAACAAACACACAAAACAAAACAACAAAAAACAAACAAAAACAAAACAAAACACAAAAACAACAAAAAACAAAACAACAAAAAAAACAAACAAATCAACACAACAAAAACAAAACAAAAACAAAAAAAAACAAAACACAACACAAACAAAACAAACAAAACAACAAAAAACAAACAACAAAACAAACAACACAAACAAACAACAAAACACAAAAAAACAAACAACAAAAAAACAACAAAAACAAACAAAACAAAACAAACAATCACAAAAAACAAACAACAAAACAAAAACAAACACAAAACAACAAACACAAAAAACAAACAACAAAACACAAAACAAAAACAAAACAAAAAAAACAAACAACAAAACAAAAACAAAACAACAAACACAAAAACAAACACAAACAAAACAACAACAAAAACAAAAAACAACAAACAAAACACACAAAAAACAACAAAAAAAAACAAACAAAAACAAAAAACAAAAACAAACAAAACAAAAACAAAACAAACAACAAAAACAACAAAACACAACAACAAATCAAACAAACAACACAAAAAAACACAAAACAAACAAAAAAAACAAACAAAAACAAAAAAACACAACACAAAAACAACAAACAAAACAACAACAAAAAAAACACAAAAACAAAACAACAAACAAACAAAACAACACAAACAAAAACACAAACACAAACAATCAAACAAAACAACACAAAAACAAACACAAAACAAACAACAAAAAACAAAACAACAAAACACAAACAACAAAAACACAAACAAAAACACAACAAAACAAAACAAAACACAACAAAAACAAAACACAAAACAAACAACAACAACAAAAAAACACAAACACAAAAACAAAACAAAACACAAACAAAACAAAAACACAAAAAAACAAAAACAAAAACAACAAACAAAACAAAACAAAAAACAACAAAAACAAAAAACAAAACAAAAACAAAAAACAACAAACAACAAAACAAACAACAAAACAACAACAACAAAAACACACACAAAAAAACAAAAAACAAAACAAAACAAAACACAAAACAAAAAACAAAACAAAACACAAAAAACAACAAACAAAACAAAAAACAAAACAACAAAACAAAAAAAACAAACAAACACAAAAACACAAAACAAACAAACAACAAACAAAACAAAACAAAACAAACAAAACACAAAAACACAAACAACAAAAAAAACACAAACAACAAACAAAACAACAACAACAAAAAAACAAAAACACAACAACAAAAACAAACAAAAACACAAACAAAAACAAAACAAACACAAAACAACACAAAACAAACAAAACACAACAAAAAACAACAAACACAAAAACAAAACAAAAACAAACACAAAAAACAAACACAAAAAACACAAACAAAAAACAAAACAAACACAAAACAAAAAACACAAAAACAAAAAACAACAAACACACAAACAAAACAAAAACAAACAAAACAAACAAAAAACAAACAAACAACAAACAAACAAAAACAAAAAACAACAAACAAAACAACACAAACAAAAACAACAACAACAAAACAAACAAAAAACAAACAAAAACAAAAACAACAAACACAAAAAACAAAACAACACACAAAAAAACAAACAAAACAACAAAAACAAACAAAACACAACAACACAAAACAAAACAACAAAAACAAAAAACAAAAAACACAAACAAAAAACAAACAAAAACACAACAAAAACAAACAAAACAAAACAACAAAAAAACAAAACAACAAAACAAAAAACAACAAAACACAAAACAACAAAACAACAAAAAACAAAACAACAACAAACAAAACAAAACAACAAAACAAACAAACAAAAAACAACAAACACAAACAAAACACAAAAAACAAAACACAACAAACAACAAAAAACACAAACAACAACACAAACAAAACAACAAAACAAAACAACAAAAACAAAAAACACAAACACAAAAAAACAAAAAAACAAACAACAAAAACAAAACAAAAACAACAAAACAAAACAAAAACAAACAAACAAAAAAACAACAACAAACAAAACAAAAAAACACAAACAACAAAACAACAAAAAACAAAAAACAAACAACAA